>QZFA01000207.1:0-54500 GCA_003614995.1 Cladosporium phlei | reverse complement strand
TCGCATTTAGAGCCATGGAAGTCGCCCCCATCACTGCGATCGACCGCTCGAACTACCGCGTCGTGATCAGCCCGTTTCACGCACAACACAACCAAGCGCACGATGCCAAGGCGAGGTCCCTTGAGGGTCTTTACGTGATCAAGACCAGCCTGCAGAAGCAGAAAGGCCGTACGAAACGGATCGTACCGCTCTACACCAACGCCGTCGAGGCCAAGCTGGCGGTAGAGGAAGCCGCCGACCCGGAGATGGATTTCTGAACAGCATCATTGGACCGAGCGAGCTGGAGATGCAATCACTTTGCGTGTCAGCGAGAGACACTGGAGGCTTGCTGATGAAGCTTTCCTTTTCCCATGAAGCTTCCCTTCTTCAACCTTCAGATCGCACGCGGCACGCAGCATTCGTCCCTTTCTGCAGCACAATTCCACAGCGAAGGATGGCTTACGGGCCTCAACCGCATGATGCCCGTCAACCAGGCAGTGCGCACCCCCTCCCCCCCTCCGCCTGCGCTCCTGGAGTGTCGCAATTGTGGTGAAGACGTCGAAAAGTCTAGCTACCGCGATCACCTCGACGCTGAAGGCGACGCGAGGTCATTGTTCATCTGCGGAATTTGCGACAGAGAGTTGGCCACACCTACCACTCTGGCTGGCCATCTCCTCACCCATGATCTGAGCCGGCCATTCGAGTGCGTACACGATGGCTGCGGGAAAGGCTACACCACAGCCAAGAGCTTCAAGCTCCATGTGAGGACACATGACCCCGATTTCCAAGGATCCACGCGCGAATAATGTGGCAAGATCTACCAAAACGAAAAAGACCTCGTTGTCCACATGCTCACCCACGACGACATCACCTCGAACGCATTCAAGTGCCCTCATTACGAGAGGACATTTGCTAAGTAGCACCTTTGCAACTCCTGCCAGTACGTACATGAGCCCGACAGACCGTACCAATGCAGTCATGAGGGCTACGAGAAAGATTTCAAGCGCATGCAGAATTCTAAAGTTCACACGCAGAGCCATGAAGAAAGATCGCGCGACTTTGTCTGCGATTTCCCTGGCTGCGACACTCGTTTTGCCAGTAAATCAGTTTCACGCTCCATGTGCCCAACGGGCACGGATGTCCGCCTCGGCGCTGCACATCTTCATGTGCATCTTGATGGGGTTCACCGATAACAACGCCTTGTTGCAGTGACCACAGGTCTGATGCTACTTCTGGTAGCGAGTCGCGGAGCCTTGGGTCGTAAAATCCAGCTTACAACCTTCGACGTTGCACTTGAAAGGACGCGGGTCCGCGGTGTGTGCAACTTGGTTACCCTTGAGTCCTCCTGGGTCTTGAACTTCTGAGCGCAGCCTTCGAAGTCGCATTTGTATGGGCTCGTGTCGTCAGAGTGCGAGACCATGTGTTGCTCGATCTCCCTGCTTGTTCTGTATGCAGCATCACAGCCGTCAACTTCACCCACGTATTTGTGTGTGTTCTCGATGTGAATGGCTTTGTGGTGGACTAAGAGGCCGTGGGCGTCAAGGTATGCTTTGCCGCAGCCTAGGACAGGGCAGACGAATTGGTGTTGCTATGCGGTGGTATCATCGATTTTGATGGGTTGGAAGACACAACGTGCCGTTGAGATGGTCTCCGGAATACCTGTATCTTGCCAGAGCTGCTATGGCTTTGCGGTAGTATCAGCAAGCTCAGAGTATCAAAACTCAATACATGCCATTGAGAGAGCGCTCTTCGTTTACTTCTATCTCAGCAGAATTGGTGTCGCACCACGGTGGTATCGGCGACTTGGTAGGGTTGAAAAATGCAACGTGCCGGTGAGATGGCAGTCTTTAAAGTCTGGTATCTCAATGGAGATGTCGAGCATTTATGGTCGTGTCAGCGAACTTGGCGTTTCAAATTCGCAGCATGCCAGTGAGAGAGTAGCTTCTAAACACCATGGTCTCGATGGAAGTGTCAAGCGTGCGTGCTGGTATCAGCGACTTCGGCGCATCAAGAAAACCTCAAGGCCTCCGAGAGAGCGGCTCTCGAATGTAAGCATCTTGTTGGAAATCCCTGCCATTCATGGTGGTATCAGCGATGTTGGTATGTCCAATGTTGCAGTAGGCCGGTGAGAGATCAGCCTCCAAATATGGTGATCTCGTTGGAAAAGCCATGCGCATATGCTAATATCGGCGACTCGAGCGGATCAAGAGTGACCCTGTACCAGTAAGAGAGCAGCCTTCAAGTATACTGATCTCGTCGGGGATAATATGCGTTCGTGGTGATTTCAGCGATGTTAGCGTATCAACCATGGCACTTTGCCAGTGAGAGAGTAGATCTTGGATTCATGCATCTCGTCGGAAATCTCGTTCATTTATAGTGGTATCAGCGACCCTGGTGTATCAAAAATGCAGTGTTCCATTGAAGAACAACAAACGCCTCGCTCCCTCGCGAAAATAGATGGAAAGAAGATGACGAAAGTAAGCCTCTCAACGACAAAGCCTAGACAAAGTCTACTGCTGCTTGCCCAAACTCTGCAAGTTGACCAACTCGAAGTACCTGCCTTTCATCGCCAGTAGCTCGTTGTGCGTGCCGTTTTCGACGACTCTGCCTTGGTCGAAGACATAGATCATGTCTGCTTTTTGAATCGTCGACAAACGATGTGCGACCGCGATCGTGGTACGACCCTTCGCAGCAATGTCGAGGGCAGCCTGGACGACCTTCTCAGACTCGGAGTCGAGAGCACTGGTAGCTTCGTCGAGCAACAGGATCTTGGGGTTACGAAGCAGTGCACGGGCGATGGCAATTCGTTGCTTTTGGCCACCGGACAACATGCTTCCCTTGCTGCCGACGACTGTGTTGAAGGCGTCAGGAAGAGAAAGGATGAATTCGTAGATATTCGCATCCTTGCAGGCCTGCACGATCGCTTCTTCCGGGACGTCTTCTGGCTTTGTGTCGGCTCCGAGTAAGATGTTGTCGCGGATTGTGCCTCGGTAGAGCGTCGGTTCTTGCGAGACGAGCGCCAGGTAGGAGCGGTAGTTGTTGATGTTCAGACTACTGATCTCGTGGCCGTCGGCGTAGACGCCTCCCACCAATGGGTCGTAGAAACGCTCGAGCATGGCAATCGTGGTAGACTTACCACATCCGGAGGCGCCAACAAGGGCAACGTACTGACCCGGTTTGACAGTGAGGTTCAGGCCGCGAAGTACAGGCTGCTCAGGGCGAGTAGGATAACGGAAGTGGACATCGCGGAACTCAATTGAGCCCTCCATGTTCTCAAGAACCTTGCCTTCGGTGCTCCAAGCGTCGATCTTTGGTTTGCGGTCGAGAAGAGTCTTAAACTCAGCGGCAGCGTGCTTGGCTTTCCCCATATCTGGCGCGAAAGAGAAGATCGTGCCGGCGGATTGCGAGCCGAAGATGATAGCAGTAAACACAAGGAAGAACTGGAAGCCGGAGTATTCGCCTGAAGAGATCAGTGTGCCACCGTACCAGAAGCCAAGCGCCATGCACAGGAATGAGAGCGATTGTGAGGCAGCGTAAAGGGTAGAGGACCAGATAACGCTGTTCAGCGACTTGACTCGTTGAGAATCGAGCTGATCGTGGTAATGCTGCCAAACGTCGTCCTCTCGGCAGAGAGAAGCGACAGTACGGATTGCAGAGGTGGCTTCACAAGCATAGGAAGCCGACTTCTCGTAGGCCTTCTTGGCAGTGGACTGGAATCGCGAAAGCATCCAGAAACGGAAGAAACCGCAACCGAGTAGGATGGGAATGGTGGCAATACAGACTAGCGCGAGTTTCCATCCAACGGCCAGTGAGATAACGCAACAGGCGACCAGAGTTGTGACGACCAGGAGGATCGTGCCGAGGGTGGTACCAGACATTCCAGCTAGATGATTCGTCTCTGTGCTCAGGAAGGATGTGAGAGCACCCGCGGTGTTCTCCTCGCGGTCGAAGAACTCGATGTCCTGCCTCAGCATAGAGCGGAAGGACTGATCTCTCGCGCGATGAATCAATCGCTCACTGCAGTAGGCGAAGGCAGTGCCTTGGGCGATGTAGGAGACAAGCTGCACCATGGCCAGCATGAAGTACATCCAGGACCAGAAATTTGCCTCAGAGCGTAATTCGTCCCAACGTGGTTCGGGCAAAGAAAGTGCCATGACCGCTTTGGCGAAGAAAACAGACTGCACAGGGTTACCGCCACCACAGATAATCGCCCAAAACAGACCGAAGACCATGATCCACATCTCGGGCCCATTGAAAGAGGCGACAAGCTTGACCAGCGTCCAGAGCGGGTACTTTTGCGCTATCTCCTCGCCACGGTTTTCCATGATTTTGCTCGACTCGGATCTGCCTGTCTTGGTGCGGCCAAGTGTGAGGTCGTTAGGATCAACCTCGAAGTCGCCTGCGTTCTTCTCCAATTCGACGGTTTCAGCTTGATCAACTTGTCCATTGAGAGCGGCAATCTCGTCCTCGTTCTGACGCTCGCTCTCTTGGGCAATGCGTTGTGCTTCAACGAGGTTGAAATAGGCCGCACGTTTCTCCAGGAGCTCGTCGTGTGTGCCTTGCTCGACGATAGAACCCTTGGACATCACAACGATGTTATCGGCCGTCTTGATTGTGCTGAGACGGTGAGCAATCACAATAGTAGTGCGACCTTTGGCGGCTGTGTCGAGCGCGGCTTGAACGACACCCTCACTCTTAGTATCGAGCGCTGATGTAGCTTCATCCAGAAGAAGAATCTTGGGGTCGCTGACAATGGCTCTGGCAATAGCAATACGTTGCTTTTGCCCACCACTGAGCAAAAATCCGCGCTCGCCGACGTTGGTCTCATAGCCTTCCGGAAGTTGGGTGATGAAGTCGTGGGCATTTGACATGCGCGCTGCGTTCTCCACCAAGTCCTGAAGAACCTTCTCCGAGGCATGTTCGTGTTCAGTTCCGATGAGGCCGTGGCGGATGTTTCCCGCGATCGTGGTGGCGAAGAGGGTCGGCTCCTGGGACACTAGGCTTATGTTGTGCCTCAACCATCGGAGGTTCAAGTCTTGCACGTTGTGTCCATCGAGATGCACTGTGCCTCCCACGGGATCATAGAATCGCTCCACAAGGCCAACGATCGTACTCTTGCCACTTCCAGATGCACCCACCAAAGCCGTGGTCTTTCCAGCGGGAATCATCAAACTGACGTCTTCCATGACTACGACCTCTGGACGCGAAGGGTAGATGTGACGGATATTACGAAGTTCGACGTTGCCCTGAACAGATTCGAGTTTCTGTCCGGTCTCGGACTTTGGGTCCAGGGGTGAGACGCGATCGATCGTCGAAAAGATCTTGACTCCAGCAGCGGTAGCTGTTGTAAATGCGGAGATATTGGGGGCCACATTGCCTCTTCCGGTTTGTCAGTAATTGTTTGACTCCGTTGCAACGTGTAGATGTTCACTTACAGGCTAAAGGCGCCGATCATCACAGAGCTTTTTTTTTCCCGTCAGCTGGTGTCTAGACTCGTTCAATGTATGGTTGTTCACTCACAGAAGCACAGTTATGACGGCATTAAGGTTTGTTTCGTGCCACACCAAGAACCGAGAACCCTGCCAGAAGCTGAGTGAGTAGTTCAGGTAGACGAACGTCATTAGCCATCCAATCATACTACCCAAAACGGCTAATAGGGGCATGGTCAGCGATCGTTCCAGTAAGGGTTGTAATTCTGAGTCTTTCACAAGGGGCGAAGGCCGGAGGTGTACTCTCTCAGGGTACATTCAGACGATTCCGCGCTGGAGCATCAGATAACACCGCGTGTGACTCGATACCCCAGTGAGAAGGCGGACCGGAAAGTGCACACTCTCAGTGGCACGGTCAAGAGTGATCCATGCTCCGGCATCGGATACCACCACAAGCGGCTCGACGTCCCAGTGAGATGTCGAGCCAAAGAATGTACTACCTCACTGGGATGCCGGGTCATTTGTGGTGTTACCCGATGTTTGAGCGCAGAACATCGCTGGACACGCCACTGAGGTATCGAGCCCGAGAGTGTACACTCAAGTGTACGTTTCGCGATCTCTTTCGTTGATAGATTCGAAATTAGCTTGGAGGGGGATTCTTACCTTTCATTTTGAAACCAGACTTCTCAGCCTCGGTAAGGTGTTTGGCGTATTCCGTAGCAAGTTTGTCCTGCGTTCCGAACGCTACGGCATTTCGAATGGAGGAGAGCACTTCTTCTGCGACGGTGCCACCCTCGGCGTACGCTGCAAGCGACCTCTTTTGGTACTTGACAATCAACTTGCCAAGTGAGCCCATCGTAACAACGATCGCCACGATGGTGGAAGTGAGAATCAGGGTGAGTTTCCAGTATTTAACGAATCCAATGATGTAGGCCGTAATGAAGGTAGCCAGGGCAGTCAGAGTCAAGCCGACCTTCTCCGAAATACCGTCTTGAACCAGATTGGTGTCTGCGGTAATGCGAGTGGTGATTTCTCCAGCACCCCGGGCGTCGAAATAGGCGATGTTTTGGCGCAGGATCCCACCCAGATACTCCTCTCTGATTTTTGCCGACATGTGCTCACCAGCGTAGATGAAGCCCACTGTCGCGATGTATACCGTTACGAACTCGCCGATTGCCAGGTAAATGTAGTAGATCGTCAAGTGATTGACAGTGTTGCTGAATGATGAGAGGTCCGCGCTGTTTCCTGAGCTGAAATTGCCAATCGATCCGGTGAGCTGTCCGAACACGACAGTCATGAGTGGTAACACCGCACCAGCAATGATGGCGGCAAGAGAAGACACCGCGATGATAAGCTTATCATTGGTTGTCGCGTAACGGTATAGGCCGAAGTATGTGACCTTGACAGGCGGCGTTGCCAATTGGCGTTTTAAGATGTCCGCCTCATGCTCCGGTAGATGTGCAAAGGCATCATCGTCGCCTTCATCTGCGTCCTTTTTCCCTTGCTCTTTTTCCTTCTTGGACTTGGGTGGTTTTGAATCCAATCGTACAAGAGGCGCGGGCTGTTCGACAACCGTGTTGGGAAAGGGTGCCTGTCCTAGAGTGGCCTTCTCTTGATCGGCGGTGATCACGTCATGATTTGAGGCATTGCTAGAGGTGTCGGAGTGTTGTTTCCCGCCGTCGCCGGTACCGATTACAGCCATGATGACTTCGGGTGGCCCAGAGGCCTTGCTGTTGCGTGTCGTAGCAAACAGGCACACCTAAGTGTATCCGGGTAAACTGGTATGCGCAGAGGTCGAAGTCCACAGTGGCCTTGGTTGGTGTTGATAGAACGGCGCGACAAGCCGTTTGACAGAGGGGGGAGGGTATGAAGAGTGAGTGGCGGGGGTGAAGAAAAAGGAAAAGGTGCATGTACCTAGACCTATACAGTACTATCATTGCAGCGGTGACCGTATAGCCGCCTGCCGCATAGAGTACTCGGTGCCTTGGTGTCTAGTCCACGGGCGGCGATTGTTTGGCGAGAAGGCAAGATTAGCGTCGGAGCAGGCCACATCCGATCGTCTCGTTAGTGGCGTATTTAGTGCAACGGCCCTTGGTGCACGACAAGTACATACGTCGATGTGAGACACATAATCGTTGTTTCGTCAGATGCATATATCGCTGGCATCATCGGACTCGAAGAGTTGAAGAACGGAGTTCACTGACGACGTCTCACACGAGTCTGTAAGACCGGTGTATGAGAAGCGTTCTTCAGTACATGTATGTAGTCTACTGTCTTCCGATAAACTTTTGCCAAACCCTATGACCCTTGTATGGAATTTTCGAACCTCCGTTTGTGCTAAGTTTTGTTGAATACTGTAGTTAGAAAGTATCTCATTGGTACTAGCAGGTTTGTGGTATACGAAAGTCGCTAATACTACCATTCGCCAGGGCTTGATCCAGTGAGATACCGATATCTAGACACTGCTCTCTCACTGGCATAGAGCGTGACTCGACATACGGAAGTCGATGATCGGACCGAAGGTTCTATATTCAGTGAAGAACAAAATCTAGGGTAATGGAATGATTAGCTCTTAGCGAAGCTGCAAAATTCTATAGTCACATAACTAACTATCTGAAAGCCGTTACGTACCTAGGGTTACCCGGGTACGTAGCGGTAATGCTCTTAATCTTATACCTTAAAAAGGTGTTTTTAAGGCTCTTAATTTTATATACTAAAAAGATTCTAAAGTATATTATTCTCTAAAGTACTCTTAGTTTTCTCCTAGCCTCTCTAGCCTCTAGCTTATACTATCCTACTACTTCCTTTTTCTTTATATATATTATTACTAGCCTTTTATTACGGACCGTAAAGCGCTAGCTTTAGGATTAGCTACGAAGGTCCCTATAGGATATATAGCTTACTTACGTAACAGTAATTAGGATTACTGTATGTAAGCGTAAGCGATTACTTACGTAATCGTAATACTTACGACGCTTATAGGTAAGTAGAGTAATACTTACCTAGGTATAACTAATCTAAGTAATTACTCTATAAGACACCGTAGTATATAGGATAGTTAGGTTGTAAGTAGAGTAATACTTACCTAGGTACGAGTAATCCGAGTAATTACTCTACGAGTCTCCTTAGTATATAGGATAGTTAGTTTCTATCTTTTATAGGAGCCTCGTACTTAACTTATATATCGAGAGTAGTAATTATAACGTACCTTAATTATTATACTAACTACTTCTTCCCTCGCCTTTATTAACCCTTAGTTTAACCCGATTAACCCCTTTAATATATATAGGCCTTCCTTATAGAGAAAGTTATAACGGGGTAGTATACTATAGGTCTTCTACTATATTTTATATCTTCTTATCTAATTATTTCTTTTTAAAGGGATAGCTCTATATTAGAAAATAATACTCTTATAAGTTACTAATAATAGAGAAGTTTTATACTAGTTACGCCTATTATAAGTCTAATAATTACTTTACTAATAATAAAGGTAGAGTTCTTAAGTCTTATAATAACTACTATCTCTATATAAATAAAGTATATAAGCGCTAACACCTTAATAGAGATATACTATAGCCTCTAAATTAGACTATAACTATAGACCCTATAGGTAATACGCCTAATACTAGTTCTAGCCCTAATCCTAAAGTTAAGGTTTTAAGGTACTAAGTAGCTATATATATCTCTTTTCTTACTAAAGTAGTAGTCCTCTTTAGAAAATAAATATCTTTACTATACTAACTCGATTAGAGAAACCGAGATAACTATACTACTTTACTTACTATAAGGTAAGTAGTCGTACTACTACTAAATATAAGATATAACCCTAATACCGTAATTAACTAGCCTATTATACCTATACTCTAATCTTCTCTAAATCGTAATACTTCGACTAATAATACCTCTAATAATAATACAAATAACCCTATAATAGATAATATAGTATAGAAGTTATATAAAGATATATATATATAATCCTATATATCTATAATAATACTACTAATCTCGAGGTCTCTATAGTATCTAAATAAGATTAGGAGCGTATAGTAAAGTAGATAGAGAACTTAGATAAGAAGATAATAGATAATTATATAAGGTACTAGGAGCGCTAGTTTAATATTACTATAAGTTATTTTCTAAAGAGATAGGTATTTTAATCTACTACCCTTTAATATTTCGAATTAATTTCTAAAGTACTAGAGCTATTCTTTTCTAAAGTTATTACTAATATTTAGTTTAGTTAGAGATTATACCTCTAGAAGTATCTTATAGGCGTTACTTAAACTTTAATATAAAGTATAATAATAAGAGTAAACCTTTTATAATAGTAGCTATAAATAATATATATCCTAGTAGTATTCTATAATACCTTCCTATACTATTAAAGGTTAAGTAGTTATTAATTATACCTATCTATATTAGTATATATATAGTCTATATTAATAGTATATAGTATAGATATAAAGACTATATAACAACCTTCTCTTATAATATTCCTAATGTTATAAGAATACTACTATAGCTTTCCTTATAGTATGATATAATTCTTATATAACTATATTAGGATATATCGGACTCTATATATAGTACGTATACTACCTAGTATAACGGAGGTAGAATACCGAAGTTATTTATTAGGTTAAACTAAGGGTTAATAAAGATAGAGGAAGAAGTAGTTAGTATAATAGATACGGTCCGTTATAATTACTACTCTCGATATATAAGTTAAGTACGAGGCTCCTATAAAAGATAGAAACCTAACTATCCTATATACTAAGGAGATTTGTCCGTTCTCCCGATACTCTCGGTACTTTCTTACTAAGGACCTAATTCTATACCTATCTCGTAGTAGAGTATATAGACTAATAGAGTAGACGACTAGTCTAAAGGAGACTATGCTATATGTTATCTTACCAGAAGTCTATTATTACGGACTCGCGCGCCTACGGCGGGCGGCGACTCCTACGCTCTAGCGCGGTTATCTATCTAGGTATTATTATACTAACCTCTAGACTTTCCGGTATTTATAATAAGATCGTAGCTCTTAATAAGTTATTAAGTAGTTAATCTTCTCTCTTATATACCTAACTCTCTTCCTAAATAGTAAGGCTAGTAAGTAGGACCCTTTTTTTTTTAAAATAGCTAATCTTTATTTTCTAAAGTAGTAGCCTCCTTTAGAAATAAATTACTAATATTATAAGACTAGGCTACTTCTCGCCTACGTACCCTTAAGTTTATTAAGTAGGTATAATATCTCCTATACTTCTATAATAGACGATTCGTCTACTATCTATATAAGATATATTAGTAGTAATTGCTCTTACTAGATTATTAATTATAAGGGTAATAAGACTATTATACTCTTATAGCTTAAAGAATATATCTATATTAAATTACTATAGATATAGAGAATACTCTAAGAAATCGTACGAGACTTAATAATAATACTAGAGATCCGATTATTCTAGAGTAGAAAAAGACTTAAGCTAACTTCTTATATTTATACGCTTAGTAATTGTTTTCTAAAGTAGTAGCCTCTCTTTAGAAATAAATACTAACCTACTTTAGGTAAACCTTCTTTCTTTTTTACCTTTAGTACTACTAATATATAATAGGATAGCCTCTATTAGTATTTCTCTAACTATAACTAATAGAAGAACAGTACGGATAAGGATAGAGTAACTATTAGGCGTAATAACCTTTATACCTACTCTTATACTACGATATAGTACTTCTACGACTACTTTACTAGCTTCTTTATATTAAAATAAGTCTCTATAGGTCTAGAAGTCTTTATCTAATTCTAGGACCGCGCTAGCCTAGATTAGGAAAGATTTTTTTAAACTATCTATAAGTTCTAAATTAGGCGGTTATAACGTAGCTAATTTTATTATATTCCGACTAGAATTAAAGAAGTTATTTAACTTCTAAGATAGTAAAGTCGGAAGTTACGTAATCCCCGGGGGTGACCCTACCGTTACGTAATCCGAGTTATATAACCCTAGGGGCGACCCTGTTATATAACTTTACCCTATAGGACTTTTAGTTAAAGTTAGAATTCTACCCGGGGGCGACCCTACTACTCTAGAATTCCTAACTTTAGAATATTAATAACTTCTAGACTCTTCGACCGTTTAAGCTATAATCTTAATACGGGGTAGTCCCGTATCGGGTACGGGGTTAGGAGTTAACAGACTGTTAATTTGTTAGCTATAGGACGCGTAATCTTAATTTCTAAGTAAGATTTCTACTATTTTCCTTAGGATTCTTTCTATTACTAATACTTCTACGCGTTTCCCTAAGGGACTAGGGGTCTAGCGGAGGATATATAAGGACCTATTACTAATACTTATACGCTCTTCCCTAAGGGACTAGGGGTCCGGCGGAGGATATATAAGGACATGTGCTTACCTATAGATAGTCTTCCTATTCTCTCTAACTAAGTACTAAGATAATACGACTAATATAAGGGTTTCTATACTCTTATCTTCTTTTATCTTTTTACCTACCTACTAGTCTATCTATTAGACTACCCTACAATATTTAGCGCGACCTCCGATAACTACGCTACTTCCGTAATACATCTTAGTTACTATATTAAGAATATCGAACCTTTACCGTCGATTTTTAATAATATCTACTATCTACTAGATAATATACTATATAATAGATAGGAGCTAGATATCTATAAGCCTAATTAGTAGGATAGAGCTTAGAAAGCCTACCCTACTACGAATACTATACTCTTCTAATCTAAGAAGGTAGTTAAAATCCTTATACTATAATAGCGGCTCGTATATAACTAGATAATAAACTATTTCTAAGCTACTAAAGATATCCTCTTATATAGTAATACTCGTCTACCTCTACTTTTATATATATTTATTTTCTAAAGTATACCTCTACTTTAGAAAATAAATTAAACTACTTTAGAAAATAAATAGTAACTTCTTCTATAGACTTAATATCGATAGCTATACTAGTATAGGGAAATCTTTTCTTATCTAGATCCTTTCTACCTATCTTTAGTATAAGTTTAGCGATCCTACTATAATTAGGCGCTCTATACTATCTAGTACTATAGCGTTTAGTATTAACGGAAGTACCTTCTATAAGTCTTTTAGCTTACTATTTAAAGATAAATTTAAGGAACTCGGGAACACTATAAGAGGTAGGATATAGGTTAAGTTTAGATATATATATACTATATTATTATCGATAAGAAGAGTATACTAAGTCTTAAGATACTATACTATATTAATATCCGGTTAAAGTAAATTAAGCGTAGTATATAACTCTTTAGAGAGATTAGTATACTAATATTTAGTAATTTCTAGTAGCTACTACCGATTAATAGTAAGGCGCTTTACTTTAATATCGATAAACCCTCTACTAGTATTACTATTAGAGAAGAAGAGAAATAGAGGTATCGAACTTACTAGGTATTTAATATATTAATTAAGTTAACTATCTAGTAGAGATAGAGTAACGATAGTAGTAGTATAGCCTTTATAGCTACGTTAGAGGGACTTTATTATAGTACTATTACTTAGGCTTACTAAGAGATATACGCTAGATAAGTATAGGTTAGAAACTTCTTTCTATAACCTACTCTATTTTCTAAAGTAGAGCTCTTACTTTAGAAGTAAAGTCTTCTCTTTAGAAAGAATATACTAATATTTATTTAGTCTATATTTAGACTTAATAACCTAATATACGAATAGTTTAAGGATACTCTTTACCTATATAGTACTAACAACGAGGCTAATTATCTTAACCTCGATAAACTCCTAGCTTTCTAAACCTCTATATTCTCGGTAATAGCTATTTACTCTTACTCTAGCCTTACTAGAGTACCTACTACTAAGGCTAGATCTCTTTATAATAAATTAGATATTACTATCGGCTACCGTATAATAGTCCTATAGAACTACTAGATAGAACGTAGTATTATTAATAGTATAGAGTACCGTCTTAAAGATGTTATCTAGAAGGCTAGTATAGATCCTATAACGGATCCTCTAGAGCCTTTATATTATCTATTAGTCTCTATACTTAGAGCGACTTCCGATAGCCTATATATCGATAAGTTAACCCGAGATAGCGAGAGATATACTATAATACCGGTATTCCGTATTTAGGTATATCTCTATTCTTTTCTAAAGGGACTCTCCTACTTTAGAAAACAAGTCCTTACTTTAGAGGATATCTCTACTTATATATCTAGCGATCGTTCTTATATAATAGTAAGAAGTAGACTTATATATAGTTCGCTATTCGACTCTCCTATACTATTACGGTTTATAAGACTTAGGATATAACTCTTACTAAGGTAGTTCTTAATATTACTAGAGGTAGGAAGAATATACCTTTATTCTATATTAGTATCTCTTATATTAAGAGGATTAGCGACCTTCTATTTAAAGAAGTGTTTAACCTTAAACTCTTAACGAGTAGTCTATTCCTTAATACTATTATATAGATTTAGGATTAGTAGCGTAGGCGTCCCTAAAGAATAACTATACCTAGTAAGTAGCCTACTAACTTCGATATTAAACTTCCTATAAGGCTACTATTCCTTTATACTAGTAGCTAGCCGCTTCTATTAAGGATACCTATAAGGTAAAGACTTTCTCTCTAAAGTATATAGTTAATTTAGAAAATAATATAGCTCTTATCCTAGTCTATATTATATCTAACTTTAGAAAACAATTTAAAATAGTAAGCTATTATAAAGGTAAAAACTCCTAGTACTATATTAGAAAATAAGTCTACTATATAACTAACCTTTTACTTTATAGTACTCTATTAATTTATAGTATCTCTCGGTACCTAAGTAGTAGTACTTTATATATATTACTTTAGAAAGGAACTAAGAAAGATAATTAAGGTAACGTCTTAGAATACGATAGTTAGGTCTTATATACTCTATAGAGATACTACCTATAGTAGAGAGGAATCTAAATAAATAAGCGATACCTACTAAACGGCTAGCCCGCTTATTAGTAATACGATATACTCCTAAAGAGACTCTAACCTTCTTAGTATATATCGTAGTTACTAACTAGTAAGCTATTTCTATAATAGTAACTATATATACTCTTCGTTACGAGTATATAGAAGGTTACTATTATATCCGTACTATATCCTATATAAGTAGAATATAGATAGTCGACCTTTATACTAAAGGAGGTCTCCTAGATCTACCTAACTAACGCTACGTAGGACTTAAAGGCCTTTTAAAGGCTATCCTAACGTAACTAGTTAACCGACTACTATTTATATTATTTATATTATTCTTAATTATTAAGTATAGTAAACAGATTAATATACCTACTAGTCGGTAGTCTCGGACTTCTCGGCCTCGATAATAGCGCTAAATAGACGACCCTTCTTAGGCCTCGGCTTAAGACTATAGTATAGACGGTAGTAAGGTAGTAGAAAGAGAAAGGTAGAAAGTAGAGTAGCGGATAGCGAGTATAACTATAGTAGAGGTAGGCTATATATTAATATATAAGTATTTATTTTCTAATAGGAGCTATTATATTATAAAGGAATAGTTTATATTATTATTATTATTATTATTATTATTATTATTATTATTATTATTATTATTATTATTATTATTATTATTATTATTATTATTATTATTATTATTATTATTATTATTATTATAGTTATTATTATATTTATTATAGTTATAGGAGATTTTTTATTATTTTATATTATTATTATTATTATTATTATTATTATTATTATTATTATTATTATTATTATTATTATTATTATTATTATTATTATTATTATTATTATTATTATTATTATTATTATTATAGTTATTATTATAGTTATTATAGTTATCGGCGCTTTTCTAATATTAGTTCTAATCTCTTCTTATAATTAGCTTCTATACTCTTAAACTTATAGTATTACTAGCTTATTATAGTTCTTCTCTACTAGAGCGAAGAGTAAAGTAGGAGTACCTAAAGATATAATAGAAAGAGAGATAGTACTCTAGCTTACTAGTATATAAGTATATAGCTTATAGTAGTAGCGGCGTTTATTAGCCCTATATTATTATTAGTATTATCTATAGTATTAATTATTAAACTAGCTAATCGAGTAATCGAGTAATTTAAGTACTTATAGTAAGACCTAGTAGTAGGAGCTCTCGAGTATATAGGTAGCTATATTATCGTATTAGTAGTATTCTTATTATACTACCTATCTCTTTAATTAATTATACTATTAGTAGCGTAGTATATAATAGTAGTAGTATCTATATAGATATCGATCTATATATAAGTTAGTATTACTATTACTCTATAGGGCTTTCTTTCTAATACGGCTATATATATTAGAAGTAAATATATATAGATATAAGAGAGAGGAGAATATTATACTAAAGAGTAGAGTAGATAGAAGAAGTACTAAATATATTATTAGTACTATTACTAATTATTAAAGGGTTACGTAATTAGGTAATAAAGGTTTATAGACGGGTATATTATAAAAAGATCGTAAGGATCGAGAGTCTAATAAGGTAGGGTACGATTACCCGTACGTACCGATTAGCCGTTACGTAACCTTATTACGTATTTATTTCTTAAGAGTAGTTACTTCGTAATATTACTCCCCTCTCCTAAACGAGGAGCTCCTACGACGTCTATAATCTATATATTAACGGTAACGTAGTTATTATCGTAATTAGTTAGTATATTAGTAACGAGGTTACTTCCGAGGTAGTTATTAAGTAGTATACTAGACTTTACTATCTCTTATTAGTAAGAACTAGGCTCGGTTATAGCGCTAGACTTTACGGCTATTACGTAACTACGTAGTAGCGTATTACTACTAGCCCTAATTATATAGATCTACTATAGCTATTATTTAAAGGACGCCGGCGGCCCTAGCTTAGTTTTTATCTTTTAGTAGAATCTAGTAATAGTAACTTTACTACTAGGTAGGACGTTATCCTACGGTTTATCGGTAATCTCGCTACTACTCTACTTAACCTTATATATAAGCTTCTTTCTTAGGAGCCTTAAATCTACGATCTCGTCTACTTTATATTCTTCTTAATCTACGCTATCTCTTTTAACTACGATTAGTAGCGGCGGTAGGGCTTATTACCTAGGTATTAGATTATCGGCGGCGGGTCGAAGGAGGCTCGTATAGAATACGTCGTAAATACGTATCGACCTAGGGAGGTTAAGGCGGTAGGATCGTCGGCCTATTAGCGCTAGGACCTTAAAAGGACTAAGCTACTTATAATCTAGCTTCTTAGCCGGTTATTCGGTTCGGATATTAGAGACGTTAAGTTATACTAAATAACTAGGCTTATAGTTAATTATAACGTCTCGGTATTAGTTAGCCTAGTACTATTACTTTACTTAGTTAAGGATTAAGGTAGCTTAGAGCTAAGTTAGTACGTTATCTATATATTTAGAGAAAGCTATAGTATTATCTATTAAGCGCTTACGGATAGCTAGTACTAGAGCGTATACGTTTATTACGTTCGAGGCGTCGTTAACTATACGTAGGCTCTTAGAGTCCTAGAAGTCTATTCGAGGATATCGGCCGTAGTTAGTAAAGAATAGGGTTATACTAGTCGTAGCGTTAATATAGTTATTAAGGGTAAGCTTAGCTATTAGTAGCTAGTCTACCTAATCGTCTTATTAGTAATTATAATAGGTACGGATATACTTCTTAATTATTTAGTTAGCTCGCTTAGGACCTCTATTAGTTTAAGGGTAAAAAGCTATAGATAGATTATAACGTATACTAAGTAAAGTCTATAAACTTCTTAAGAAGGTAGAGGTAAACTAAGTACCTCGATTAGAGGTTACTTTACGTAGTAAGCCGTAGATTAAGAAGATATATTAGTAAAAGAGGTATACCGTTTACTTAGTACTTATATCTTTAATAGGTAGGAAGTAAACTATCTTTATTAGGTAATCTATAACGGTTATAATGTTCTTATAAACTCCTTATAGCTTAAGGGTCCCTATACTTACTAGGAGGTCTACGATAAAGTTAATAGCGATATTCTCCTACTAGTAAGAAGGGGTAGCGTAGGGAGCTAGGGTACCCTATAGTTTTAGCCTAGATATATTAGCTCGCCTATAAGAATAACAATTACGTACGTAGCGAGCGACGTCCTCCTATATCTTAGGCTAGAACACGGTACGCGTAAGGAGCTCGAAGGTACGGTTTATACCTTAGTAACCTACTAGGGTAGCGTCGTAATATCACTAGACGTACCTAGTCCTTAGGTTAAGGTACTCGGGGATATATAGGCGGCTATTGACTATTAGTATACTTCTATTAGCGATAAAGGAGTAATCGGCTAGGGCGATACGAAGCGCCTTAAGGAACGCCGGTACCGTATCGCTAGGTTCCTTATATTACGCGATATTGTACTTAACCGATAGTTATATATAAGTAATTCGTAATATATCCTATAGGGGTATAGGCTCGTCTTTATCTTTAGAGTTAGACTCTAGGTATTTATTCGAGAGTTATACCCCCCCGTTAGATTCGTCGTCGTCCTCGAGGATAAGGAGCGTAGGGTTATCGTTCTTATAGATTATAAGAGCTAGGCTAACGGCGGAGGGCGCGCTAGTAAAGTCCTTTATAGCTATAGCTAGGATATACTTATAGACGTTCTTAGGGCGTAATAATATACGGTTACGACTCGCGAGGCGAGGATTGTTAGTATAGGTTAGCTAGTCTTATAGCCTCCGCGTTAGGGCGTTAGGTTTTTTACCTTATTTACTAGGCCTATATATAATTCTAAAGTGAAATTAGGAGAGGAACTTAGCCTAGCGGGCCTAACGAGGGTTAAGTTACTTCGTTAATATAAACGATTATAGGTTACGATAGTTAGTAATCGCTTAGTTCTTAAGGGCTATAGATACTAGTTCGGGGCGCTATTCTTCGAAGGTACGGATAATAGTAAGTAACTCCTTATCGTAGATATCGTAGTTATACTTAGCCGGTACTATACGCTTAGAAAAGAAGGCGACCGGCTTAAGGACCTCGCCGTATATTTAGGATAGGATACCGGTAACGACGTAATTAGAGGCGTCTATTTCGATCTAGTTCTAAAGATTAGGGTTATAGTAAGCTAAGATTAGGGCTTTAAGAAACGAGTCTTTTAGGCGTTTAAACGCTACTTAAGCTTAATCGTTAAACTTAAAGGGGACGTCCTTCTTAGTAAGGTAGGTAAGGGGCCTAGTAATCTATAAGTACCCTCGTATAAATCGTCGATAGAAGTTAGTAAAACCTAAGAAACTCTATACGTCTTTAACGTAGCGAGACTACTCCTATAATTAGATAGCTTCGACCTTAGTAGGGTCTATTTCTAACCTATTAGGTATAAGGATAAGGCTAAGGAACTTAACTTCCTCTACGTAGAACTTATATTTATCGATATCTATAGGGATACCGGTAGCCCTTAGTTTAAGGAGGACCTTACGGACTTATTAGACGTACTTACCGAGGTTCTCGGAATAGATAAGTAGGTTATCGAGGTAAATAGTAATAAACTCGTCGAGGTACTCCGGTATAAGGCTATTTATATACCTCTACTAGCTAGCTAGTCTATTATATAAGCCGAATAGGAGTACTTTATACTAGTATAGCTTATACCTAGTAATAAAGGCTATTATATATTTATCGCCTTCGCGGATACGTATATTATTAAAAGCTACGACGATATCGAGCTTAGTAAAGATCTTAGCCTTATATAGGCGATTAAGGGTCTCTTTAATAAGAGGGATCAGGTAGCGATCCTTTATAGTAATTATATTTAACGTACGATAATCTATATATATACGGAGACTACCGTTAGGATTTCGAACAATAAGTACCGGAGAGGCGTATAGTAAATTAGAGGGCTTAATAGTACCCTTCGCGAGCTCTTCGTCGATATACTTCTTAATAGCTACTAACTAGGTAGGGTTTATTAGGAACGCCTTCTTATATAGAGGTTCGGTCCCTAGTTTTAGGTTAATAGCGTAGTCTACGCCTTTATATAGCGGGAGTTTAAACTCGTCCTTATATTTAAATATATCTTCGAGGTTATAATACTCTAGTAGGAGTTTAAGCTTAGGGTCGGTATATTCTATATCCGTTATAAACTTATCGTAATCCTTAGGTAATATTATAAAGTAGCGTAAGTATTCGTTACTTACGCCGTCCTAGAGGTCCTTAGGCTAAAGGACTCTAGTTTTATTCTTTCGCTTACGTACTATTTTAATAAAGGTAGTAGCGCTAATCGTATAAATATCGAGCTCCTTATTATCGAGGGTAGGCTAATAGACATTACTATAGTAGTTAATAGTAATAAGATAAGGCTTACTAGGAAGGTATTAGGCTAAGTAGTTATAACTATTAAAGTTTATAGTTTATAAAGAGAAGTTAATAGCTAGATTATACTCTTATAGCTAAGATATTCTAAGTACTATATTATAGTTATAAATAGGCGTAATATAGTAGAGGTATTAGTTAGTATAAGTACTAACGCGCTATATAAGGTTAACGGCCTCGCTAATTTTAATAGGAGAGCCGTCTACTATCCTTATAGTTTTAGTTAGAGCGAGCTTAATCTTAGGTAAGTTATAAATACGTATAAAGTTAGAAGAAATAAATAGGGATAATATACCGGTATCGAGTAACGTTTTAGCTTTAATTCGGTCGGTTATAAACGAGGTAACTATAAGGTAGTTAGTATAGCTAGGTACGTCTTAAACGTTAAACCTTAGGTTATCTTCTATCTTCTTTACTCTATTAGAGTAGTAATAAGTACCGCGCGCGCGACTTAGCGGCGGTATATAGCATTTCCCTAGCCGTATTAGTAAGGGGCGCTTTCGATTATACGGTCCTTAGGAAGCGGTAGGGCTTAGTCGTTATAAACGGCGGCGAGCTATATAGTACTATTCTAGGTATTACCGTTAGACTTATTCTTACCGGCGTTAAAGTCCTTAATAGTAGTCTCCTTATATACGTTACCGAACTTAAAGTTACCGCGGGTCCTATTAAAGACGTACTTAATGTTATAGGAACTAGTATATCCCCTCTTACGGTAGCTAGTATAACGTCCCTTACGTTTAATACGAGTAGCTTCGGTAGGGTTATCCGAAAGCTTTCCTATTCCTTAATACTTAAACGGGATAACGCGGACCTTACCGCCGTTATTAGGCTTACTTAAGCTAGAGCCGGAAGGAGCGGAAGTACTAGAGCCGCTAGTCTTCCTATTATTACTAGATAAACTAGTATTAGTATCCTTATATATATCGCGAAGCGACTACTAGGTATCCTACTATATAACGTACTATTCGTAGAGCTCGTTAAAGGTAGTATACTAAAGGTATATAGTTAATAGCTATATAGCCCTAGGTAGCTTTAGCTATAAGTCTTACGCGTTAGGCTTAAAGTTAGCTTTAGTAGCGAGGTTCTTAAATTTAAGGATAAACTTCTTATAGTTCTAATCCTTAAGGGTTAGGGTTTATAGCTATATCTTAGCGTAGGAGGCTTCGTACTTAGAGAGGTAGTTTAAATTAAACTCCTTCTACTAGTCGTCTATAGTAGTCTACTATTCTACGGCGTAGCGGCTAGTATAGTTATCGATAAGTAACTACGCTATATCGCTAGTACGAGACTTAACGTAGTCGATTTAGGTAATAAAGTCGGATTCTAAGTAAGAGTTACGTAGCTTAGCTTCTATATTACTAGACTATTTACGGTACTACGTATTATCGTCGCCGGTAAACTTCTTAGGGTCCGGCTAACGTAGGTTACGTTTAATACTAGAACGGGATAAGGAAGTACCTAGGGTAGCGCGAGGGTTATTATAATTAGGAGGCGGTAGTAGCGGCTCGTAACTACTATTACGGCGACGGGGCCCGCGCGGTTAACGAGAGCGTAAGCGAGAGCTATCCTTAGGATTATTATAGATACTAAGACGGGGGCGTCCTAATAGACGACCTTAGCGAGAGCGGTCGTAAGTAGTACGAGATCTATTTAGCGGGGGTATATTACTCCGGCTAGCTAAGGCGCCGAAGACGTAGTCGAAATTAGTTAGCGCGACCTAGGGTTAAGTCTAGCTTAGCTATTTATACGGCTAGTCTTCCTCGATAACTATAGTAGTAGTAACGAGGACCTTATCTTAGAGGTCTCTAATTCTTTAGTCGCGCTCGGCTATAGTACCTCTAAGTTTAGCGACTAAGGCCTAGGTACGAGCGGCGAATTACTCGAGCTAAGTACGGTAATTATTATAGGTAGTTTACTAAACGTCTAATTACTTCTTTTACTAGGTAAGCTCGTCGGCTCGATCCTTAAGGTATTAGCTTAGGGCGTAGTAAAGGTCGCGAAGCTTACTAAATTCGGCTTCTTACTTATTATATTACTTAGTAAGCTTAACGAACTTAGAGTCGCCGGATTAACTCTACGTAGTAGCTTCGTCTTTAAGGCGATTAATCTTAGAGATACGAGTCGCGTAGTCCTCTTAAAGGTCCCTAATAAGGGCGATTAGGTCGGCCTTAGCGACTTTATCTTAGTTATTAGGGTCGCTAACTAGAAGTTATACGGTATCGGTAAATTCGTTCTATAGTCCCTAGACTAGGGCTAGTAGATCGACGTCCTTAGGGTCGTCGTTAGAGAGGAGTTAGATAACCCCCTTATTAATCTTACGGAAGTCCTTAAGTTCCTTATCGCGGCGTTTAACCTTACGGGTTAAAATACTAAGCTCCTCTTCGCGACGTAGGAGCTCCTCCTAATATCTTAGTAGACTCTTACTATACCTCTATATAAGGTTAAACTACTTCTTAGGCTTCTAGTATACCTTCTAGGCGAAGTCCTCCGCGCCGTTAGCTACTATCTCTATACCTACTTCGTTTAATCCTTACTCTTTAGCTACTAAGAATATAATATAGTAAACGGCCGAGAGGTCGATAATTATATCGCCGTCGAGGTCGCGAGGTTACTTACTAGTAGTACTAGTTATAGTTAGGGCGTTAGTAGCTATAATATCTATAGCTTTAGTAAGGGCGCCTTTTACGCGCTTAGGGCGGTCGCGTTAACCGCGCTCGAAAGAGACGGAGTTTTAATCCTTATAAAGGTTAGTATTCTAAGGGTAGCTACGATATCTAGCTAGTTATATAAGTTATTAGCCGTAATAAAGTAATAAAATCTACCTAGCTATTTATTAGTAGATTAGCGCGCGCGCCGAGGAGGTTAGCTAGCCTAAAGGCTCTATAGTTAAAGTAGTAACTTAGGTCTAGTCGCGTATAAGATAAGAGGTATAAGTATCTCTCGTATTAGTAAGTCGCTGTTTTTAGCTAACTTTAAATACTCCTTAGAGCGTTACGTTTATATAGTATTACGGTCTTTATAGTAGCCTCTTACGTAACTAAATACCGGAGTATATTAGTATCGTAGTCGTACGATTAAGGTACTACGTACCTATAGAAGGTACCTTTATTGTAGGAAGTAAAGGAGTCGAGGTCTATAAAAATGTTAAAGGGTTACGTAATTAGGTAATAAAGGTTTATAGACGGGTATATATAAAAGAATCGTAAGGATCGAGAGTCTAATAAGGTAGGGTACGGTTACCCGTATATACCGATTAGCCGTTACGTAACCTTATTACGTATTTATTTCTTAAGAGTAGTTACTTTATAATACTAATATTAGTAGAGTAGTAAAGAAAGAAGTTAAATAAAGCCGAGCTATATATATACTAGCTAGCTTAACCTCTAACTCTTATCTTATTTCTAGTAATAAGGTACTAGTAGTAGAGTAATTAATTATTATAAATATCTCTTTACTTTATATTCTTTTCTAAAGTATATAGCTCTCTTTAGAAATTAAATTAATTATTATATTATAAATAAACTTAGTTTACTAATTATTTAAGGCTTATAATTTAAGATCTATAATCGATTATATAAGTATATAAGGTATATTATATAATACTAGTACGATAGATCTTTATCTAAATAGCTTATAATTAATATTAATTTAATTGTTATATCTCTACCTTTATAAAATAACTTAAAAATTCGATTAGTATATAACAATAAAACAGGTGCGGTTAGAGTTAGGGTTAGCAGGGTTAGGGCTACAGCCTACACTTTAGAAAACAACGCACTTTAGAAAACAATGGTAACACGTGACTCTACCCTTCGGTCCGGATCCTTAGGCGCAGCCCGCGAGACTTCCTTCATACTACCTGACCGTAAGAATCAAAAAACTTTAGTGTGAACTGAGGAATGAGAAAAAAAAGTATTTAGAGAGCGTTCTCTCATCAGCGACTGTGGTTTTGGCACCACATGCTCCTGCTGATCGTGTTCAGCGACCCGTGTTTCAGGAGTGTGCTCTCACTTCCATGCTATTCGATAAACATGTATCAAGATCGACGATACCATCGTCCAGTTGATAACCGAGGCTGAAAGAAGAAGGGGGCTATCGTTAAGCCCAGCAACATTCATATCAACCAACCGATAAGCTGATACCATTGCATATCAAGGCTTGCTCCTGACAAGAGTTATGTTTTCTTCAGCCCCAAAAGCCCATCTTCCATGTGCATCCTTCTAGGGCTGTTCGGGGTGCCGGGGTGTTGTCCCGCCAAGCGAAAAAGCGAATACGTTGTGGAGCTGATACGAGCTACACGAGACCGAGAACCCGAGCCACCAGGTGCCGAACCTTCTTTCCACCGGCACCGATTGCGTTATGCAGAGGGGTCTCCGACTCCTTCTAGAAATGGTCTGTCGGTCGTTGTCTCGTCGCTTCGTTTTCCTACTCAGACGTTGGATCGGACTGTACGCGTACTCCTTTGCAGCATACTGCTGTAAGGTGGCCCGTTCTCTCTAACAGCTCTCTTCGAACTCGTACACTAGGAGCCGCAAGCGAAATGCGATTTGGCGGCGTTCCTGCTTCGGTTGGCAAGCGGACTCCGACCTCCGAATAGGGAGTATCTACGGCAAATCCTCACCGCAGCGCTATCTATGCTCGCATTCGCAAAGTTATGTCATGGACGCTAGGTACACAGCTCCAGACCATCAGAGGAGATCGGTGGAAGCTGATGAAGGTGGAAGGATCGATAGCTCACACAGGATCCTCGGTGCTGATGTTCTAGACTTGACTCCAATCTTTGCTTTCAACATTACACCTCCGTGTATGCCAAAGTTTGTCGAATAGAAAGCTACATGTGTGTGGTAGCGATGAGTATCTCACTGGTACTAGCACGTTTATGATATTCTAAAGCTGCTGATACTACAACTCATAGAAAGTCAATCTTGTGAGAGGCCTCGATTCACATTCCATATTTTATTGATCTCTCACTGGTGTGAAAACTCTCGCGACATACGGAAGCCTTTGATAACACCATATCATATGCATGCTTCCCACAGACTTTAGCATGGACTGAGGCAATACAACACGGAGAATCTCGATGGATGCTTGCATTCGGACCTTTACGCCATGCGGTGTTCCCATCTCGAACACCGCAATCCGAATTTGACCATTGACAGCGGGGTACGAAACCACACACAAGATGAGTCTTGATGAGTGATCGAAAGACTCCAGCCTACCAATTACATAAAAATCGCAACTTCCAAGATTTCGGATTGATATCAGTCAGACAACCCCGAGATCACCACTACTACGACGAACCCATCATGCTCATTCTCATCGCCGGAATCACAGGCAACATCGGCGCTCACGCGGCCGCCTACGCCCTTTCCCAAACCCACCAAGTCCGCGGTCTAGGCCGTAGTCCGGAGAAACTGTCCGAAAAGACATCCTCGGCACTCGAATCCTTCGTAACAAGCACATCCTACTACGACATCGCCGCTCTCGACCGCGCGGTGTCAGGCGTCGACGCCGTGATATGTGCTTACGCCGGCATGCCGGAGTTGCATCTCGACGCCCAACTCCTACTCTTGCGCGCCTGTGAGCGTGCCGGAGTCAAGCGATATCTGGCAGCTGGATGGAACTATGACTGGAGGGTCTTGGAACTGGGCGACGAGCCGGTCTACGATGCAGCGATCATGTTTCATCAGCAGGTGGCGTTGACTTCGACCATCAAGCCTTGCCACATTTTCTCGGGCATGCTGGCTGAAGTCTTCTTTGGCGTCGATGGCCAGGACGGTTTCACCCCTCGTGACGGAGGGGTTTGGGATCCGCGTGAGAAGCGGATGGAAGTTTGGGGCTCTGGGGACGAGGAGTGGAACTTCACTACGGAGGAGGATGCTGGGCGGTGGGGCGTGGAAGTTGTCACTGCTGACAGGGCTGAAGAGGG
The DNA here is from genome assembly GCA_003614995.1 of Cladosporium phlei. Taxonomy (NCBI): domain Eukaryota; kingdom Fungi; phylum Ascomycota; class Dothideomycetes; order Cladosporiales; family Cladosporiaceae; genus Cladosporium; species Cladosporium phlei. Next base: position 28,787 of record QZFA01000207.1, on the reverse strand, counting down.
TGGGTTTGTCACTGTGTGCTCATGGACCGCGAATATGAAGGAGGTCAAGGCCTGTTACGAGAAGGTCAAAGACACGCAGGTGGGATGGGAGTCGAAAGGAGATATCGATGAGTTGAGGGAGCTCACAAGAGAAGGCAGGAAGCTGGGATTGAGACGCTTTTGGGAGTGGCACCGTCACGTCTTCATGGAGAGCTGTGTGAGTGGAGTGTGGAACCTCAAGGATCTTGAGAACGATCGTTTCCCACGGGTGAAGGCAACGTCGATGGAGGAGTTTGTGAGGGAGAGACTGTAGACCGTCGTTGACAGTCACGATCGAGGATCGCTCTCTCACTGGCATGCTGCGTATCGTACATACCAAAGTCGATTGTATTACCGCAACGCAACACCATTTCTGACGAGATGTCGAGTGCCATTAATCGAATACCTTGACAATGCCGCTCTCCTGGCTCCAATTGTCACTCTTCAAAGAAGGATCGACTAAGCTTCAGGTTGATGATTAAGCTTGATGAGGCGTTCTCGTGAGGCTGAACATGAGAAAAGGGAAAGTTTTTAACGAAGAATAGGAAACACCAACCCTAACTCTGATGATCCTGACCAATGAGAGTGTGAACTCGCCGCAATTCACCAACGACATCAAGCTCAAGATCCGATGACAATAATTTAGGGGCCGCATCACTCAAAACCTGACGACATGGATGGGAATCCCAATCAATCAAGCCATTGAAGTGCTTCCACTAATCAAGATCTTAAGTGCTGCGGTATCGGGAAGCTATGGCAGACTCATCGGACCATAGTGAGTTTTTCTCGGCACTGGGAGAGCTCTACACGCTCCTCGACGACCTCGCCGTCGTCTTACCCTCGGTCGCAATCTTACCTCTGCCAGAGACTGGCATCCACCTACCTGGTGATTTCGATGCACAAGCCGCAAAAGCCGCAGGCTTCAGCGACGAAGCCGTGAAAGTCTTATCCCAGATGCCGTTTTTAGACTACCCGCTAGAACTGCAGCCCAGCGCATTCGCTGTATGTTACTGGGGCATGGATCAGTCTGCTTGTGAGGCTACACGGGAGTTGGTTCTAGGGAGTGAAGATGGAGATCTCGCGCCGCCGGGGGTTATTAAGTTGACTGACTCGAGCGCGTTGATGGGGGTGCAGTATATGTACGACACCGAGACGAGTACGTTACTGTTTACTTCGCTTCTTCGAACTGATATTAAGGGATAAGGACAGCGGGTTTTCTGGGAGATTACTGCTGATTCGAGATTTGGGTAGAGCTGATGTTCCCCTGGACGCCTATAATGGACTGTTTCGACGTCGACGTGCTGCCGTCGAAACCGCCACGCGAGGCACTGCAGCCGCTGATTGATAAATATCGCGGGCTGCGGTATGTTATCAAACCGCCGAGGGAGGGCTTTGGACATGAGCTGTTCCTCGGGGAGGAGCAGTATCTTCGGTCGTATGATGGACCGGAAGATAGGCGGGAGGAGTCTGAGGCGATGGATGGGGAGATTTTGAAGGTCTTGAGGGGACTTAAGGATTTGTATCTTTCGTGTGGTTGGAATGTCGATTCTGTGGTGCAGGGGGGGTTCCGGAGGGAAGAGTTTATTGAGAGGCGAGAGGCGTTTTTGGCTGGGCTTGAGCCGCGGAGGTAGGACGGATGGTCGATGATGATGTTGTTGGGGTTGTGATGGTCTTCGACGATGGAGGGCGCATGGGTTTGGTGAAGGTACGTTGAATGCCTCAAGAGCTGGTTGGAGACTTCGAAGTTGATGCAGAAACGCATTTGGATTAATCTAGCTACCTGTCTATGACTTTGAAGAAAGATACGTCTGCGGCAAGGATGCGATCGATAAAGGCAGAATCTTCGTCTCGTTGATGACCACCGACGCCATTCTGATTGCATCAGCAGGATCCGACTTTGCGCCATCCTGAACACCCTCCTTCGCAAGGCTAAGCACCATTCCCTCATCGGCCAGGAACCCCTTGTTGGTGGCCCACCTCGGATCCAGCGCCAGAGCACGCGCTCGTCGCCGACTTGGATCATCTGCTTGACGGTGAGCGGTCGCTTGTGTCCTCCGATATAAAAGACCAGCGCGCGAATCGCGCCGATGACGGAGACGAAGTAGTACAACTGCTTGTACAGCGGGATCGTAACAGCACCCCAGAAGCTAGGCTGGAGATCTGGTCTGCGCCGGCAGGACACGTACTTGAACCACAGGATCGGGAAGATAGACACCAGGCTGAGCAAGCCCGCCTGCCGCCAGTAATCCCCGTTGGCCCCATGGTGACGATCACCGGCACGCGCACCCAGTCGACGATGATGCACGCGATGCTGTAGAAAAGAATGAACTTCTGCGCGAGGATCGCGAGCGGTTTCTTCAAACTCAGACCGTTCAGCGAGAAGAAGAAGCGATCCAGGAAAGCGAGCAAGCGCCCGTGCCGGCCCATCTCCCAGCTGCGCACGCGCTGGTGGTACCAGTTCAAGCCCTTGCCGAATACTGTTGTCGGGACTTCGGTTACGAGCACACAGGATGAGTCGAAGCCGCTGGTCTTCTTCATGCGCATCATCGAGAGACCCGTGTTGACGTCCTCGGCGATGAAGTCCAGGCTGTGGTAGTTGCTGATGAGATCGACCATTGTCTCTCTTTCGCAGAACCAGCCCGCGCCGTGCGGGAAGAGGGCGCCGCCACAGATGGATTCTTCGGCGAGTTTGGTTAGCCCTGCCATGCGGTATTCGCAGTCTTGCCAGGCGACCATGCCGAAGCTGACTTTGCCGGCGGCGTTGGTCGCTTTGAGCGGGAAGCCGACGCCTTTGATCGTGTCGTTTATTTTGTGGATTGGGGGACAGAAGGAGGCGGGGATGCAGACGTCGTCGTCGACGGTCATGATGAATTCGTGGTTTTCGGCTGCGACGGCGCCGACGAGCTGGGCGTAGTTTTTGCTGCCGACGGGGGACCAGATGTAGTTTATTTCGGCGTGCTGGCTGTGGATGAATTCGCGGAATGTGTTGTCTTTGGGGTGCATGGAGCGGCCGTTGTCGATGATGAAGATATCGCAGGGTCGGAAGTGAAGATAGGCTGAGGCGAGGACGCGGAGCATGGCTTCGTGGTCGCTGTCGTGGCAGGGGATGACCAAGGCTGTGCGATGGTCGTTTGTTGATGCTATCTCAGCGGGCAGTGTCTGGGTTTGAGCCTCGAGGTCGGAAGGTTTGTCCGTCTCTGTCTTGGGAGCGGCCGCTTGGTCCATGTCGGGGATTTTGGCCATCATGAGGATGATTACAATCATCATAGGCTCAAGCCCGAGAACAAGGACTAGCACGGGGAGCATGTTGCTTCTTGTGATGTCCATTGCCGCGGTCATCCAGTGGAAGAAGTGCTCTGTTACTAAAATCACGCCAATAACAAGAGCAATGGCCGCCAATGTGATGTACCTCTTCCAGGTGAAGGGGTAGAAGATCTCCCGCACATCGATCATTTTCCAGAAGCATTGCGGATCGAAGACGGATGTGAATTCCTGCCAGCCAAGCTTCAATAGCGTCCATGGATTGGTGGTACAGCTTCGCTTGCTTTTGGTTGTGGTTTGTGTTGTGGTTTGTATTGTCAGAGGGCGGAAACCGCTGTGAGTACTGCTTGCCAGACTACTTCTCGAGGATGCGGCATCGTCGTTTGAGTAGATGCCATCTGGGTGGACGTTGGGATCGGCGCTGTAGATGTCGGCCGGGGTGAAATAGCTTGAAGAAGTCCTGGCGGTGAGTACCGGTCTCGGGGGTGTGAGTAGATCAACTTGTGGACGTGGCGGTAGTTGTAGGCCGAAAGGGAGCGGAGAGAGATCCGGGATAGCGCGATCTATAGGAACTCAGGCACGAACCTTATCTTCTCTTGGCGAGTCCGATTTTCGTCATCTTCAGACGTTCCGCTCAAGTTATGTCTCACCAGTGACATCCCCAACCGTCCAGGCGAACAACTGCGAGCCGTCTGGTACGTCAGCAGAAAAGACTGAGTGGTTGTTTGCTGATGGCTTTCACCACTGGCAGCGACTCCAATGTGCGAATGGGCTCTTGAAATCTCTATACCGCGAGTCTAAGATGACTTGATCCAACCACTCTCGGAACCTGATATACAGCAACTTGGTTGCATCAGACCATCGGGATATGTGCGCCCTCCCTGCTTCATCTTATCGCGTTCCCGGATTTTGTTGGTGATGTTCCAGACCAGGGTATCCGTGAAGAAGAGATCTGAAATTCTGTACCCTCGATCAATCGTGGATCAGAAAGATGTTCCAACGATCGCGGGCAAGACGGGCCTGGCCAACCGCCAAAAGACCCCAGAGAGCGACACGATACACTGGGACAATAACCTCTAGTCAACCCCAGGCCGGCACCAACCTTGGAATACTACCCAACCCGGCCGGCAGGTTCGAAGTCTTTCCTTTCTCCGACTTCTGAGGTTCGAGAGCAGTCAACCACACGTGGCGTTCGGTCTGAGTGACCGCACACGTGGCGTCCGACATTTGTCAAACAGCACATGGCATTCAGCGGGGAGTTCCAGCATACAGTAAGGGTAGCCTTCCAGACCGGCTCAGGGACCGCCAATGCGATCCGAAGTCAGGTAGGCTTACCCGCTTCGTCGGTCGGACAGGGCAATGAAGGGACCTGGTCCAGGGCATTGGTTCGGTATGATTTGTAATTTTCGATACACAAGAGTGTTGTGGCTTTTACGAGACAGCGAGCTCACGTCTCGGGACGCCGTATCTCTCGGGTCGGCGCTTCTGGACCATGTCGGGGCGCTTCTGGAATACCTGGGTATGCTGGGCGTTGACTCAAAGATGGACGACAGCAATGCGAGCGTTGATATATTAGATCCTGTGAGATGCCTCGAGACAGGACGATCAGCTCATCAACAAAACCAACTTCCACTCGATCAGCTAAATCGATCAACAGTCATCTATCTTTCAGAACGACTTCTCCCACTAAGTCTATCAACTCGGAACACTTCGAAACGAAACATGCGTCGATCAAGCAGTCACTCCTCTCACAACTCCCACCACTCGCCTTCTCCATCGCTCTCTCCGGTCTCCAGTCGGACTTCGATCAACGAGGATGATCTCGACAGCGATTTCATGGACCTCAATTGCTCGCAGGATGCCGACACTCGAGACTACATCGTCGTCATCGGCGGACTCGGCTTCATCAGCTCACACACAACGCTCGAACTCTTGAAATCAGGCTACAACGTTGTCATCGTCGACAACATGAGCAATTCTCACTCTTCCGCCTTCACCAACATCCAGCGCCTCGCAACCAAGCACTGGGAATCCAAAGGCCAACCCTGCCCTCACCTCAAACTTCACAAAGCCGACTACCGCAGCCACATGATGCGCACAATCTTAGGCCGCTACCTCATCCAAGAAGACCAAACACCCTCAACAACCCGCCTCTGCCACATCACCGGCGTCATCCACTTCGCAGCCTACAAGTCCGTCGAAGAATCCACTAAAAAGCCCTTGCAGTACTACCAAGACAGCCTCTCCGGCCTGATCGACCTCCTCGCCCTCCTAGACGACTTCAGCATCCAGAACTTCGTCTTCAGCAGCTTGGCGACAGTCTACGGCTCGACTCTCAGCAAAAGCGGCAAACACGTCCGAGAGGAAACTCTCGTGCATCACGAAACGTTAGACTCCGCCAACGACAGCGCAGCGCTGCTTCTCCCAGGCGTCCTCGGCCTAACCTCACCCTACGGTCGAACCAAGTACTTCGGCGAAGCCGTCCTCGCAGACCTGGCGCACGCCGATCCCACAAATTGGCGCATCACCGCGCTGCGGTACTTCAACCCTGTCGGCTGTGAGCCGAGCGGCACCCTGGGCGAAGACCCTCGACAAAAGCCTACGAATCTGTTTCCGGTTGTCACACAAGTCCTCAAAGGCGAGAGACCCGCACTGAACGTCTTTGGTTCCGACTGGGAGACTTGCGACGGCACTGCTGTGCGCGATTACATCCACGTCGTCGATCTTGCACGGGGTCACATTGCGGCTCTGGCGGCGGCTGAGAGTCGGCCAGATGGGCAGGCGTTCAGGGCGTACAACTTGGGCACAGGTAGAGGGTCAACTGCGAACCAGGTTGTGGAGAGTATGGAGAAGGCGGCAGAGCGGTCGATCCCGGTGCAGCGTGCTGGCCGCAGGGCTGGGGATGTTGGGTTTTGTGTCGCCTCTACTGAGCGTGCGGAGCGGGAGTTGGGGTGGAGGACAGAGAGGTCGTTGGATGAGTGCGCTGGAGATAATTGGCGGTGTATCCGCAACTCTGTTGCGATTGCGGCCTGAGGTTCGGGTTCATCCCGCGGCGATCGTCTCGTTGATAGTGTTCACGGGTTTGGGGTCTCCCAATTTTAAAAAGGAAGATGGGGGTATCAGGATCCCATAACAACAGAGCATCTGCAAGGGGGCAAGTGCAGAGTCTCGCTACGTACAAAACTCCCATTAAGTCGTAGCAGTCATCATGATACGTCTCATTACACTCTTCCATATATCCCTGTCCTCGTCTACTGCCTCTCAAACGACTCCAGCAGCAAACCGCGGTGTTGGAGCCCTCAGATTCTCATTCCAAGCCCGGAGGCCAATGGAGAAGTCGAGGGTTGCAACTGCATCTCAGTCTCGAAGCGATTGGCGCTACATAGGGAGCCGGAAGTATGGAGGCTAGCGTATGTACCTGAGCGAAGTCCTGGCTTGACTGTTCATCGATGAAGATTAAGTGTCTGTGTCATGAATACATTCGCCGCAAGTCAAGGAAGATGGAGACACAAGGTCTCCAACATCAGAGCATTTGAAGTCTGAGGTGCTCTCTTTGGCACAGTCGATCAGAACCGCTCTGGGAGTAGATGGTATGGACATGCAACGATCACTCTATCGAGTCCCATCACGAGACGGGACCATGATTCTGAGAAACTTCCCGGACGGACGTTGCAAATTTCATCATTCCAATCGTAATAGTCATCTCAATACACCTCATCAGTCATCATCATCTCTCCGACAGATTCCCTTCCTCTTCCATCTACTGCTTCAAGAACAACTCCAACATAGCCGGGTAATTCGGCGTGCCGAGACCCGTGACGGGATCCCAGCCCTTCGAAACGGCAAAACCGTCGGTGCCACAGCCCGGGTTGCTGCCGACGGTAATATCGTGGAGGACACCTGGGTTCTTGTACTGCATTGGTTGTCAGCAACGTCCTCACATCGTTATATACCAGGAGAAGAAGGTAACTTACAAGAGTAGGGTTCACGAATCCAACAGTGGACTTCCCAATCTTCAAACGCTCATCGTTGATGCGAGTCAAGATGGCAGCGAACACAGGGCAAGAAGCACTGGTTCCGCCGATGATGGTCGGCGCGCCCTTGTTGAAGATGACGATGTTGTCGCCTACTGCGGAGACGTCGGGGTAGCCGCGGCCGGTGCGGTTGTCTGGTGAGATCAATCAGTATGTGTGCGAAGGCCAGCGACGGATGGATAGGGAACGGAATACATACAAATGCCATCACCATAAGTTGGGCCGGAGTACGACTTGTACGGCGGCGGCGAAGTCTGGAAGTACGTCGCCACAGCGGACGCTTGGTACGAGGGGATCGGGTAGATGTTGGAGAAGCCGCCTCCGGATGGGAAGCGCGTGACGGCCCTTTCTTCGTCCTTCTTGACATTCCCGGTGAGGACGGTGGCGCCGACGGTGGTCAGGTACGGGCACGTCGCAGGGAAGTCGGGGGAGAAGACTGTGCCGTTGTTCAAGCAGCCGTTGTCGCTGCCGTCACCGGCGGGACCCGCTACGCCGGAGTCACCGGAGGCGACGAGGACCGAGACGCCTTGGAGACCGAGCTTCATGAACTCGTTGCATTGGCGTTGCTGGTAGGAGGCGGGGAGGTCGGCTTCTTGGCCGCCGTAGGAGATGGAGATGACGTTTGTGGGCTTGTAGACGCCGCATTGGAGTTGGCCTTTGTAGCCACCCGGAGCTGGGTTGGGGTATGGAGGGTCGAGAGGGGAGTTGCCGGTCTCGCCGAAGGCAGAGTACGTGCAGTAGCTGCCGTCGATGGCGTCGAGGAAGTTGTTCAGGAAGCCCTCGTAGGTGTAGTTAGCCTCATAGACGGGATCGTCAGTCTGGAAAAGGACGGAGTTCTGGGGCCAGATGATGGGGTAGGAGATCTGGAAGTCGAGGTCGGATTCGGGACCGGCGTTGAGGACACTGGCTGGGGCTTGGGCGCCGTCGATGGCCTCGAGCTTGGGGTGGGTGCCGATGGGGATACGCTGTTGGAGGGTGAGGAAGAAGAGGTTCAGGTCTTCTTGGGCGTAGACATCGCCGAGGTCCTCGAAGATTCCGAGCTCGTTGCCGGGAACCGCAGAGGTCGCTTTTGTGATGTTGTACATGGCGTTGATGCACTCGGGAGTAATGGCTTTATCGCAAAGGAGGGAAAGGGGCAAGAGGAGAAGCTCTTCGAGTAACATTGGCAGTGCTGCGAGCAGGGGCGGAAGAGGCTTGTGATTGCCCCAGCCAAAGGTGCGCTTTTGAAGGTCGTTGGTAGATGGACGAGAGGAGCGCGATGCGAGGAGTCGGATGCCAGGGGTGATGTAGTCGACGTGGTTCTTGACATCTTCGTGGACGTGGTATCTGGGGGATCGAATTAGACCTGACAGAGTAACGACGGAAGGTGATCTAAACTTACTCATCACATCCGATCGTGGTCTTGCCAGTAGCCGCATGGTCATAGAAGTGATACTTGGTCTGCAGAAGCTGCTCTGCCTCCGAAGCGCTGAGATCGAGCTGGATCCATTGCTTGTTGACAGACTGCGAGATCCTCTCTGCCTCGATACCAGCCTTGGTCAACCACGTCTTGACGGCATCGACGCTTTGCTTGGCTGGTGCGAAGATATCATGGACTTCTTCGGCTGAGTAGTGCTTGCCATAAGACTTGGAGTCCGGGTCGGAGCTGTGAGGTGTGTGGTCAGCTCTCATGATCTAAAGCTTGATGTAGCAGGTGTTGTTCAACTTACACCTGCATGAGGAGCTCATGGCCGTTGTCCAAGTTGCTTTGCACAAGACCGATTCTCATGGGGAGCTTGACATCGCTGTGCACGCGATCACTCTTGATCCAGTTCTCAGACGGCGCTCGGCGTTCATGTAGGACATGGCGTTGGAAGTTGTGAGTTGGGGCAGCGAATGCAGTCGAAGCAAGAGCTGCAAGAGCAGCGAGGGAGTGGAAACGCATGATCGATCAGAATTATCAAGATCAAGCGAAATGCGAAAACGCAGTTGTCGTGATCATCCGTAGAGAATGGAAAGATCCATCTTACTTATGTCGGATTGAAAAATCCAGAAACCTACGACGGCATGCAGCATCGTTTCCCCACTCCGGTGCTGTCCGTCATTTCCATGCAGGAAGCAATTGAGGGGTGCAGACAATCAATGATCTTATCGCAAAGAAGAAGGTGTTGGTCGTCCCCAGGTTATCGAGCGAAGCTTAGATGGATCTAAGCAACGTTTGGCGGGCCTTATTGGAGCTTAAACTGACAGAAGCTACATCCGACTAGCGAATAGTGTTCCCTGTTTTCTGCTGAGTCAAAAAGGACACTTTCGTGAAGCGGGGTGGACGGCGGCTATTTTCTTTGGAAAGGTCAGCTGCTTCAGGGTACCGCGATGGGCGATTGGTCGCGTGCGATAAGGTATAGACTCGAGTGGACAGGGGCAGTGTTGATAGCTAGGTTAGTTTGCAGATCTGTGATGACGCGAGTGGAAACGCAATTGCAGGCCGAGGTTGGCTTTGCAGATGAAGATGTGCGACGCGATTGCATCGCGGACACCATCGATATGTTTTCACAGTCGACAAGTCTCGGTACTGTTGCAGATCAGCAGTGCGTCCCCTCATCCTCTTTGGTATGGTGTGGATGGTGATTGATCGGACCTTGTATTCCTCTAGATCTTTGAGCAGTCCCTCGGCACCGCCTGCACCTTCGACTCCTTCGTAGAAGCTAATGAGATATGTGATCACGCAGGCCATAAACTAACGAGGCGATCTCAGACGGTGAAGAGCTAGCTATACAAGATGCTGCAGCTCTGCAAGGTCCGATAAGCCATGTCATTCTAGGAAGAGAATTTATGTACCTATTAGGATCCTGCTAGACAGCACATCGCCGAGAGCTGCCTTCCAAATCATGCTCGTATAAACTCTTCGCGTTTGCTATCACAAACTGTACGCGGTGTTCGAACCCTGAGGCCGAGGCGTTGCCTTAAGAAGTGAGTATGGGGTAGGTTTCGAGAATGTTGCTTTGTCGTTGAGGGTCACAAAAGTAGAGTTTCTGCGTTGTTAGGTGGAGGCGGCCGTCCGGATGTCCGCCGTATCTTGCACCTATAGCGAGCTCTTGCACGCAAGCAGTGACAACCTTAGCATCCAGGCTAGAGCGGATCCTCGCCGAAAAAGTGAAGACGCAAGAACGCAATTAATCGAACAGATCCACAGCCGTCGACTTGAACTTCCTCGCACTGACTCCCTTCTCAAACAGCGCATCCATCTCTGCGTAAGTTCTTCCCTTGGGCTCCGGCAATCGGAAGAAACTCCAAGTCCCGCAAAGCAAGCAAAGACCGCCCCAAAAGAATCCAGCCTTCCCCTTCCAGTTCCAGGCCGACGGGTTCAGCATCCTCGGCGTGATGATACCGTTCATGATCCCGATAACGTTGTACAAGCATCGTCCCAGGGCGACTGTCTTTGTTCGCAGGCGGCTGGAGGGTATCTCGGTCACGATAGAGTACGTGATTGTTCCGACGGTGATGTCGTAGCACAGTGTCCAGACCAGGAGGAGTGAACCGATCGCGAAGTTCGGCCCTTTGGCTTTTGGTGGCGCGAGAGCGACGAAGCCGATGATGAAGAGTATCATGCTCATGGCGGCGAGCCCTCCGACAAATAGCGTTCGGCGGCCGAAGCGAGCCATTGCGAACCATGCGAGGACCACGCCGGTCATCGCTATTGCGTAGAGCGCCATTGAGAAGTCGAAGGCGATGGAAGTCGAGAGTCCGGCTTGTTGGAAGAAGTAGACCTGCAAAGTAGGTGTGTCAGCAATGGTTTTTTAGCTCTGCACAACGTCTTCATACCGAAAATCCTATGAGTGAAGCGCCGCAAAGAGGTTGGCAAGCCCAAGCAAGACAGGTGATCTCGGTCCTCCGCAAGTCTGCGCTTCTGAAGCAGTCCAAGTACGATGTACCTACTGATATCTCCCTCTCCAGGTCATCTGTGTGCTTCATCATTGCGATGGTCTGATCGAGCTCCTCCTCCGAAGCCGCGGAGGTGAGTCTTTGCAGTGCTTTTCTGGCATCTTCGTATCGACTCCTCCGGACGAGCCACCATGGAGAGTCGGGTGCGAATGAGATTCCGATGACCAGAGGTACGGGCCACATCCATTGCAGAGCGTACGGGATGCGGTATGCCCACTGATCTGAGCGGCTCAGGAAACCTCGCAGCGCTCCGGATGCAATGAGTTGGCCCAGTCCCCAGCAGAAGTTGACCCAGGTGGTCAAGTATGCTCGTAGCACCACAGGACATACTAAAGCAGGAGGAAGATGGATCAGCAGTGTAACCGTTGTGAACGAGGCCAGCACCGCCGGTCACTCACCTTCCGCAGCGTACGTCGTGGTCAGAGTCTGGAACACTCCCCACTAAGTTTCGTCAGCGTGGGTTCTGGAACTGCGCAATTGCTCTGTCGGCGCAGCGTCGTCGGTTTTAAGGCCACAATATGAACCGCATCGCCGTCCATCCAAGGGCGTACTCACCGGGATCCCCATCAAAACAGTCCCAGCCACAAGCGTCTCGACGTTTTGCGCAAAGAACGGGATGAAAATAAACCCGACCATCGCAACCAGCGACCCAATCATCGTGAACCGATACCCATACCGCTCAGCAACAACCCCATTGATCAGCAACCCCAAAATCTCACCAACCCGAGCTCCATTCGAGAGCCCACTCTGCCACGGCGCAGTGACTTGGAATTTGCCGGGCTCGTACTCGACGCCGAATCTCCTGTTGAAGGGCGGGAAAGCGAAGAACGATGATATGAGCGCCGTATCTGTTCTGTATAAGCTGCTGTCCTAAACATTCGCCGGGTGTTCTGTACTGCTTACCATAACCTTCCATGACCACGGCCAGTGACAAGAGTACAGACCAGGCGATCGCTTTGGGATACTTGCGAATGCCCTCGCGGAAAGTCATGGCATGCTCTCTGTCTGTCGCATCTTTGGCATCACTGCTGAGAGTGGCGGACTTGACGTCTGCCACGGCGATCTTTTCTCCTGTATCGTCAGCGTCAAAGACTAGGTTCCGGCTTTGGTCCGGTGGTGGTGGACTCGTGGTCGCCATGTTGTCAATCCGAGAGTGTATTTGCGATCGGTCAGGCGAGGGTTCGAAGCTTTCTTTTGTGTACCCATTTCGGTGAGGCTGTTATATCTAGCAGCTGCTTAAGCTGTCCAACACATGACCACAGGACCCCGCTATCACGCAATATGCGACGAATCCGGTGATCGCTGAGCAACGACCTGTATTAGCACTCGACATTGAGCCTTGCGATTGCAGCTTTAGTGGAGGGTTGTTTGTTGGAACTTCCAGCGATAATCAGATACTGGCTTGTACGTTCTACTTAATGTGGAAGCCATCACCGTACCCAGCACTGTCTTGATCCCCGTTGACATCCTCGTAATTGAAGAACTAGACAACAGGAACGAGTCAGCAGTGTCCTATGCGGCCGACTTTGATCCGCTTACCTTGATGCAGTGATAGCAACCAGCGGCAAGCGTAGCGCCCAAGATCGGTCCAAGCCAGTGAATCCAGTGATAGCCGGGGAAGGAAGCAGCGACGACGCAAGACGCAAGACTGCGAGCCGGGTTGAACGATGCTCCCGAGTAGTTCGCATCAGCGAGGCAGATAGAGAAGAGTACGAGGCCGATGCCGATCGGTGCGATGAAAGTGTCCTTCGATTTCTCGGCGGCGAGCATAAGGACTGTCAGAGTCAGGTAGGCGGTCAAGAACTGGTTGATCGAACTGTCAGCATCTTGCGAAGTCACAAGTCTCGTCGTCTATCGGCAGCTGTGCTCACCATCTCTAGAAACAAGCCCTGCGAAATAGACGTATCCGGCGCCAGAGTGCTCTGCACCACCGAGATCCCGATCGGAGCAATACAGCTGACCACCGCAGCAGCGCAGGTGGCGCCGAGTACTTGCGCCGGAAACAAGATCAGGCCTCGCATTGGCGGCAAGGCCACGGCGAGCACCAGGCCCAGTGTGAGCGCAGGGTTGAAAAGACCACCGCTAACACGGTAGAGCACCCATGCGGATGTCAAGAGCCCCATCCCGTAGCTTAGCGAGACGAACACGACAGTATTATTTGCGAGTCCGCCGCCGACGGCGTCTGAGGCTTGGAATTTGACGCTCGTTGTGTGGCCGAGGAATGCGGTCTGCCGGGACGATCTGTCAGCATCACATTTCGCTGGGTGCAGATCAAGCGGCGTCATATCTGGACGGCAGATTGCTGTTTGTTTGTTCGCAAACAGAAACAATCGGGGGCCAAACATACTGCGAGATAGCTGTCAGTATCGACTCAGACCAAGGCCCATTCCAACACCATACTTACCGAATAGGAACAAAAAAGTGCCAATGAACTCTCCGCCCACCGCGACCAGGTGCTTACGCAGAGCGGGAGAATCTTCGAGCGACTTTGGGGTGAAATATCCCATCAAAGGCCTGCTAAACCCATGTTATTGAGGTTCCGGACATGGCTGATGGTAGTTGTTGGACGGTAACGGCAGAAATTGGTACGGGCGGATTGCTGTGAGATGGGTACACGCAAATCTTGAGCCTGAAGAGAAAAACAGCGCGCGGTGTTGAAGCGATCAATTCTCTCGTTCCCAGCCCTTCTTACCTGAGTCCAGGCAGGCCGCAAAATGACAATCTGGTGACGCGGGCCTAAACCTGCTAATGCTAAGGCCAATACCCTACACAACGCGTTGGAGCAGTGACATGCTCATGACACCATAGTGCGAACCGACTCATTGCTGCTGCGGACCGGGAGTGAAAGTTGGTTCGTGTGTTTAGAGATGAAAAAGAGAGGCTGTGAGGGAGGCGTGAAGGCGTGTAGCCATACTTTCGCGGCACGGCAGCTGTCATGTTGTCCGAGAAATCAGCCGACTTCCGAGAGGATGTGCCGGCACTAGCAGATCTCCATGCCCTCAGATCCCGATTAGGTGACGGGAGTACAGCCACATGGCCATCAATCTTAGCGGCAGACCTTCAATCCCGCCATCCACCATGTAGGCCGCGGTTTCTGAACAGGGCCTTTCGGATCGATAATCGGTTTCGTCTGAGAATCTCGCAATCCTGCAGTCACAGCTCATGAGAGAAGACCTCCAACTGCCGGCTCGGTACGCCGTAGATCTGACGTTGTTTTGGAGGTTAAGCCGATGCCGTATAAGTAATGTTCTAGACTTTCCGAGTGCCTTTTTCGTAAGCTGCCTCATTTTGTTCATCATCACTTCGGTTGTCTTTAGACGCGGGAAGCGCTTCGTGACTTTGCTTGCTTTTACGTTAGGATTGACAAAGTGGCATAATTACGTGAGATTGACACTGTCGCATGTAATAGATGGTAAGGAAGCCGCATTCCAAGAAGACTGGAATGGGTTGAATCGTCAAAATGATACTGACGGCGCCTATTCACTTGGACTGACACCTCGTAATCTCACACAGTCCTCCGGAGTCGCCGAGCTGCGTACGAAGCAGCCCATTGTTTCTGCAAAATAGACAAAGTCAGCACAGAGATCTCGACAACAAGCCACGAACGTGAGCGACAACTTACTTTCGGCGCGCCAGCCCCGCCCAGCAAGTATGGAAAATTCCGTCGGTTTTTCAACCTAGTCTAATAGTCCTGCGAATCCTCGGGAGAGAGACGGGCTCAGCCGGCTCGTGCTTTCATGACCTGCACGTCGACGCTGGTCGGGAAGAATAAAGGGCTCGCTGCAATGCGGTTCTCGATATCTCCAATTGTCGTGTAGATTTGGTGCGAGAACCATGGGTTGCCGACCTGCATCGGAACGAACCAGCCAGGTATGCTATGGCCCATGACCTGGCACCAGTTCTCGAGTTTCCCGCAGTCCCAGGGGTTGGCGAGGATGTCGGATGTGACGATTGCAAAGGTCCGTCCGTGTTCAATGTACGAAGCATTGTCATATGCTGGCTGTGTCGTCGAAGACCTGCATTTCTCGTCCGCGAGAAGGCTTTGCAGTGTGTCCGGGTCTTTAGCACCCGTGCTGGGAAATGTAACGGTACGGACGTTGTCAGCCGGTACCTGCCCTTGATCGACTCGGATGGCAAGAGTCCAGGTGTGCCCAGAGGGCTCGGCGGTGTTTTCCACCGTCGTATGGTTGGTGAGGGCATTGAGGATTGCGCTGAAGCCAATCCCTCCTGTCAGACCCATGAAGAAAAGCCCGAGAATCAGCATCGCTACCAGATTGCCGTCCAGGGCGCTTTTTCGATCTCGTTGGGCGATCAATACTGCCGTGAGGATCCAGTCGAAGATGGTGTAGACAAATGTGTACGAGTTGAAGAGAATGAAGTATTTCATCGACTTCTCCGACACGATTCCGCCGACCCATGGACAGAAGTGGTCCATTTTAAAGACGCACCTGTCTTTTTCCCGGCAGTGTCGGGACCGGTCAGGACGCCAGATCTCGCAGGTAGAACACCACCTGGGCATGCCGTCTGGTTGACACACAAAGACATTCTTCGACAAGATTTGCTCAAGCGTGGGGGGTGGTAACGATAATCTCTTGGGTGTGGTCATTGACGGTCCTTCATTTTGCTCGGTCTTGCGAGGGCTTCGTTCGATGAAGCCGGGAGTCCGGTAGATAGTCCATAGCATGTGGAAGAATGAAGAGGTCACCATGACAAAAAGTATCCAGTAAATGACCAGTATAGCAACGCCGGATGCTACTCGCTTGCCTCTGGTGGGAGTGCTGGCGAGGAACAATCTGTCTGCGAAGCTCTGTCAATATTCTGCGCAATAAACCAAGCAACCTGGGAATCGATTGACGACGTTTTTGCTTACGAACAACGGTGTGTGTGACCACCCAGCTAACATATCCGATGATGCCGATCAGCACAGTAGGGATGACACGAGCCGCCCACACCATAACGCCGCCAGCCATGGCCAGCTGTATGTAGAGAGAAGTTCGAAGGACAGTATGAGACACTCTTAGCAATGGTCAGCTTCCAATACCTTTGCCTACGCAGCATGCGTGCATATAACACCACTCTACATTCAAGCCTTAATCTCCGCGCAACGTTATGCCGCCCCAGGTAAAGCTGACTCGATATGGCTTGTCGAATGTCACTCATCCCATGGTGGCACATTGACCTGACCAGTATGCGCATCATGGCTGAGACTTGGCGCAGGAAAAGTTGGCCATGTTTCTACAGGCGCAACAGTTCCATCTGCTTCGGCTCAAAGTGACTCTGGGAGTGGAACGTCCTATCGAGTTGCAGTCCGAAGACTCTCCTCGGAACATGTTTGTCGTGAGGGACGTTGTTGC
Source organism: Cladosporium phlei (assembly GCA_003614995.1). Classification (NCBI taxonomy): domain Eukaryota; kingdom Fungi; phylum Ascomycota; class Dothideomycetes; order Cladosporiales; family Cladosporiaceae; genus Cladosporium; species Cladosporium phlei. The sequence continues at coordinate 12,199 of QZFA01000207.1, read as the reverse complement.
ACAGCCCCGATCGGTCGGCGCAAGCCGTCTTCGAGCGAAACGTCATCTTTTTGTTCCTCGGCGTGAGGGGAGTAGGGGACAGGAAGTCTCAAGGTCATCAGACGATATCGAAGAACGAGAAGACTCAAAAGTCTGCGTCAGTAGAGATGCAGAACTCCCAAAGAGAAGTCGAGGATGGCTAGCTGGTATCCAAACTGTGAAACATGTGGTCGTAGACCTCGGAGCTCGGATCTGTATACTTAAAGAGAAGAAGCCGAAGGAAACCGATCCGATGTGCAGCTTGGCGTGGATCGCGGGATACTCATCTTTGCCGGCGCGAAAAGCATCGTTTCCTGAGAAGACGATGGAACTGTGAACTGTGATAACTGTGATAACACGTTGCAGAGTCTCGTGTCTTTTGAGGATCTGTCAATGTGATGAGTAAGGCCTGGCAGCAAGACTTGCACCTTGACTGCCTTGTGACTGGCGATTGATGTAGTTCTCATACCGATAGCAAGCACGTGCAAGATGGCAGCCTTGTTAAGGCATTAACACTAGCGCCTTGGCACCAGCCGCAAGCACAACTAATCCCTCGCGCGTCCGATCAAACCCTCTTCCTTTTGGTATACTTACCTTGACCGGTCGAGCGCGATCATGAAGGCGCTTTAGACCGATGAAGTTTTCTGCATTGCACAGCGCGGTAAAGCTTCATCGTGAATTGGGTCCGCCTAATTCGGGGTTTTAATTTTTGTTGTTTTCTCAATCATGGCTATCGTCATCGATCCATTTTCATCAGTTGCTCGAGGTCATCTGGCCTCGAGTCTGGAGAAGATATCTCAGCGCAAAGCTTTCACACTCCACCCAGCATCACGTCTGACGAGCTCCCATCCTTGCAAGGATGCAGACCGGTGCGGCCGGTGCCTGCCCACTACGTAGAACAGTTACTGCGTGCTTAGGTAGGTACAGAGCTTCCCGATGACAGACTCACAACAGCATAGTGATGCATTGCGGAGTGGGAAGCCTGCGGTCATGATGGCAGCGGTCCCATCACCACCCACTGCCGAGAGCATTCGTGAACACGCCGATGATCAACTGCGACAAGCTGGAGAGTAACCACACTGGAACCCCTCGAACAAAGAATCTGGTGAATGACTCAGATGCCAAACAATGGCTCGTTCCATGAAAGCCACACGCTCCCATTGGATCGTAGCTGCAAAGGCGCCGTCGAGGACAATCATCTGAATTTCGTTCGAGGGGCAGCGGCACTCCCTCTTGTATTCCTAGCAGGCTGTGTGTTCACAACAATAATGCCCGCCACATGCGTACACGGCTCAATGTCCCGGGCAGAGAGACATTGCGTTGCAGTGCTGTCAACTCGTCAAGAAGTTCCTTTCTCTCAGCGCCCTCAAGACACGAAAGCTGATCTCAGTGTTTGAGTACTGCTCTCTCGTTCTCGCCGGCATCGCCCCAGATCAACATACATACACTCCCTTTGGCTTGTACACTCTGGTCACACCGAAGGCGGGTCAAGCAGTCTTACAGTCCTACCGGTTTGCTTACAGGGCAAGACGGGTTCCATACTCGGCCTCAAATCACAGCGGTTTTTCTTATATTTGGTTTCATGCCGACCAGACACATACGACCATAGGTCAGTGAGAACTGGGCATCCCGTCCGCTCTGCCATACATAAGCACTGAACCGGGCGACTAGTACTAGAGTGGGTGACCATCTGGGAATCCCGCCTGTTGTATGTTTTTGCCTTTTTGTGCTCCGATCAGGCTGCAATTGATTCGTGTATTGGCATCGCGCCCAGATGAGAGAAGTCTGGCTATGAGGTGAGAGCAATACTTTTGTAGAAGCTCACGAGCCGAGTGTTACACGGGACTCTTGCTTCCTGGGAGATTGAAAGGTTCGCATGATACATTTAGCTTCTCGAACGGTTTACTACACAAGATTGTCCTTACCAGTCTTGACGAATGGCCATGGACGAAAGGGTCCTGTCTGCGTTGCATGACACTGAATCATGCGTGTTGGAAGCAAGCCAGTCAATGAGGTGATTGTCATGGTATAAATCCCATGGTGTAGCCTTGTCCACAAGAAATCCAAGGCTCGTCCCATGCAAGTCGAAGTCTACCGCTGTCAGGAATATCGCATTCCAGGTCGTATCGCGACATTCGGTTTGTCACCATGTCACCGCGCTCACTCGAGCTTCCAATCACTGTGAGACCAAGTATGATTATAGTCGTATCCATTCGCAATGTCCCTATTCCCTAGCGGTACCTGCTGGCTGAAGGGGGCTCCGTTTGCTTCCACACCCAACGCCTGGTATTCTGCTGCCGCGGTATATTTACATGGCTCTTGGCTCTGTCAAAGCAGATCTTGTTGTTGTTCTTCCCTTCTTCTTCCAATCCTCTTCACATCGTCTGGTGCTCGCTCGCTCAGTGGTCCCAAGGGTGCTTGAGGCCGAAAAGTACCGGGCCGTCGTGGTATGCTCTGAACATGAGCTATGGATTGATCTGTCAGCAATTGACCCTCAATCAAGGTACAATCATGAACAACAACATACGAAGAACCACATGGATGCGCCGAGACCGCGGGCTGCGACAGCGTAGAGAGGCCTGACAGGAGGGACGCGGATGGGGTGTGCGGCGGAGGAGAAAGGGTTGGTGCCGGCCATTGTGTATGATTTTGCTAGTTGAATATGAGCATAGCTTCTCGAGACATTCAAGTGTACGCGCTTACGGTATGCTGTGTGAGTGACTCGGGTGATTGGCCGTCGCGATCTTCCCTCGGCCTCACATGGCATCGAAGTGAGGCTGTAGTCGGCTTGCCTGCACCGATGCTCCCGCCAAGCTTCCCGTCGCTAGCGTGACTTCTCCATCTCAAAGATCGAGAAACGGCGTCATTGAGCGATTGGCTTCAATTCGAGACAGGACAATATCAATAACTTCGCTATTGTCGCGCGTCGCACTTGCGATTTCTTAACTACGACACAACCTCCCTTCATTCACCCGACGTGAAAACATCATCACACCACTGCCGACTCTTCACTGTTCCCCTTGTGGGACAACACTCCAACCGCAAACTTGCAACCTTTACTCGATCCACTCGAGCCACACCGAGAACGCGCGCAACTGTCGCCAACACGTCACAACACCACTGAACCAACACACTCGAACCGACAACATGGCGCTCGCCGCTCCACCACCGCCCGAAATGACCGATCCCACGCAGCGACGTTTCCGCGGCTCCGCCAGGATCAGCGAATACGAGGTCATGAAAGAGAAGCTTGGAGAGGGTACTTTCGGTGTCGTCTCCAAGGGCGTGAGCAAGCGCTCAGGAAAGGTCTTTGCGCTGAAGAAGATCTTGATGCACAACGAGAAGGACGGGTTTCCGATCACTGCGCTCCGCGAGGTGAAGCTGCTCAAGATGCTCTGCCATCCGAATATCTTGAAGCTGGAGGAGATGGCTGTTGAGAGGCAAGCAGGTATGATACGAGCGCATTCTCTAAAGGATCAGGCCGGTTGCTTACTTGTGAGTTTTAGCGGACGAGAAAAGCACCAAGGGCAAGAAGCGTGCCATCTTGTACATGGTCTCGCCATACGCCGACCACGATCTGAGCGGAATGTTGACGAACCCGGACATTCGCTTCAGCGAGGCGCAAATTAAGTGCTACATGCAACAGCTCTTGGAAGGGCTGAGATATCTTCATGATGTGGGTGACTTCTAGCTTGACACTATGGATTGCGCGAGTACTGACAATTTTCCAGTCGCATATCCTGCATCGCGACATGAAAGCTGCGAATATCCTCATTTCCAACTCTGGAATCCTACAAATTGCAGACTTCGGTCTTGCCCGGCACTACGAAGGCTTGGTGCCACAACCTGGCAAAGGCAACGGCGAAGCGGTGCGAGACTACACCAGTCTTGTTGTCACTAGGTGGTACCGCCCACCGGAGCTTCTTCTCACGCTGAAGAAGTACACTCCTGCGATCGACATGTGGGGAGTTGGGTAAGTCATTTCGCATGAATTCTGCTCGGAGAATATGGCTGACAAAAAGAAGCTGCGTCTTTGGCGAGATGTTCGAAAGAAAGCCCATCCTTGAGGGTCGCACCGACGTCGATCAGTGTGTTCGGATCTTTAAGCTAGTCGGCTCACCAAACGAAACAAACATGCCTGGCTGGTCTTCTTTGCCTGGCTGCGAAGGAGTCAAGGAATGGGAGCAGAAGAGAGGTGATATCGACCAACGCTTTGGACAACATCTCAAGCCGGAAGGCCTCGATCTCCTGAAAAGCCTACTTTGCTTGGACTACAGGAAACGCATCAACGCGTTCGACGCACTGCAGCACGACTACTTCAAGGTCCATCCTGTTCCATCCAGGCCCGAGGACTTGCCGAAATACCAAGACAGTCACGAACTCGACTCTCGCCGAAGAGGTCAAGAGAAGAAAACGAACCTGCCACCTGCGCCAGCCGGAGGAACCGTCGGTATGGGTCCCGACGAGTGGAATCCTCAAGGCCCGCATTACAGCGGTAACGGCTACCACAACAACGGTCCAATGTACGGCGGAAGACAGCGTGATATGCAAGGGCCTCCTCCACGTCGTTACGATGACCGAAGAGGACCACCACCTCAGGACAACAACAGACCACCACAATGGCGCCAGGACCGAGATAACAGAGGCGGCCGCATGCCACCCGCCACAAACGGAAACAGCCTGCCTCCGCCACCAGCAGATCTCCCACGCCGCCCTGACCTACCACCTCCAGGTCGCGGACCACCACTCCCTCCGCCCGTAGCAGCACCGCCCGGTGTCCGCGGACCTCCCACAGCTAACGTCGACACCTACATCCCCAGCTACAACTCTCGTCCGCCCAACAACAACGGCGGCGACCGCGACCGGGACCGCGTCCGCAGGGGCAGCAGAGACTCATACCGCGACCCGGACGGCGCGCCACCCAGAGGCTACAGCAGGGACCCGCCGCCTCGGTACAGAGACGTTGACGGCCCACCGCCGCGCGGCGGAGACCCCTACCGCGAGCGTGGGCCGGAGAGGTCTAGGCGCACGCGCAGCAGGAGTCCCGAGCATGACGAGCATCTAAGAGAGAGGCTGCGGAATCGCGAGAGGGAGTTTTACCAGCGTTGAAGACACGTGTGTGTGGCGAAGGATGGTTATAGATTTCCGCATGATGCGACGACCGGAGTTGGTTTCAGGACAATGTCATATTTGATACCCATAGCCTGAGTGCGACTCGGTCTGATCGGCGCCGCTGTTGCACTTCATAGGAACGAATGTTGTTGATGTAGTCTGTAACGCTTTGAATGGAGATTTTAACACAGCCCGTTAGTCGAGAGTCAATGTACGTTACCGCCTTTGTGGTGTCGTCAAGAGACGATATGCATGATGATCTTGTGTGCCTGTCGTGCCAACCGTCGAGGGTGGTAGTTGATTATGATTGCAGAGCATTGAAAGTCCACAAATGACATGCGACGGATTCCTTGGTTACAATGGGCAATCAACCCCAATGCTTCACCGAGGCTTTACTAACAGACTCCAAGCAATTCAGAATCATCAGGTCTGTCGTCTATAGGTCTTCACCAGTGTTCATGATGTTGTTTGACCACGCACATGCCAACCCCAACCCCAACCCTAAACATGTATCTTCACGAGTATTTGGGAAGGTACCTAGTTGCCAGCGTCAGTTCCTTTGATGATTGAAGCATGTGACGATGATCGATGGTGAAGTTTACAGCATACACTGCTCATCACATCACCGGGTCCGAGCATTATCATCTCATTCTCACTCACCAATTGATACAAGTTGATACAGCCCATTCCTGGCGTCGTTCTTACGAGAGGTAGAACGGCGACCATCGTCGACGACACATTCATGTCCCGAACTTTCACTGACGAGAGCATAGACGAGTGGTGTTCAACACTTTAGGGAATATTCAATCCAAGAGCCATTCTAAAGTGAGAGGCATGGACTTGGTTGAGGATGCAACAACTGACCAACTCTCAGCACATAATGTCCAGACAACTTGACCATGCGTCGTGTAGCGGATCACCCAACGCTGAGCCAAGCCCTGCCCATAGTGCTGCCCACACTTCCTCTAGCCCGCCACCAAGGCTGAGAAACTATCCGTCAAGTCCACCGAGTGACGGTCCAGCTACACCAGGGACTGGCCGCAGCTTCCCTGTTCTACACCCTGCGCGGAGAGACGACGTATTCAGCACGCCGGGTGACCATCCAGCTGTGACGGGAACCTACACTCTGAAGATGCCAGCAGTAATGAGTGGTGTTCGAGCTCCTCGCGTGGTTGTGGCATCGAGTAGCCGATCGCGCGGCCACAACTTCCCAAGATCGCCTCGCTTCAAACGTCTGCTCGTGGTAAGATCCTACAGACGCGAGGTTGATGCCGACAGGGGATACGCCCTGATGGCCCTGATCAGCCACGCCAGGGAAAAGGCCAGACTCCAGAGGCAGCTGGAACACTACAGAGATCGCGTCCGAGATCTGGAGGTACGCGTGCGGGAGTACGAGGAACTCGTTCAGGAAGGGGCCGAGTGTGTAGCCGATCACTCGCGCGACCTCGCTTATTTTGCGTACCGTGAACGCTACCTTGCTTATGGGTACATGGATGGAAACGGATACGTCGACTATTGCTGGCCGGAGACTCGTGATACGCCGGTGAACGACAGTGCGACACATCATCACGTCGCTGTACAAGGCTCTGGAGGGCACTCCCGCAAGGTCGACATGAGCGACACAACCTGAGAAGGACGGCCTGAGAGGACTCGAGGGATCCGGCGAGATGGCACGTCGAGCTATCGACTCGCGTCAAAGCCAGGTTCCCAGAAGTCTTTATCGCCTTGCGCAAGTTCAAGATCGACAGCGAGTGTGCAGCGTGCCTCCAGAGTATAGAGCGATAGAGAGGGCACAGAAATAAAGTGTTTGATCAAGAAGAACTGGCTGTTTAGATCTGTAGCCATTGACAGTTTGTATAATTGATGTATTTTGTCTTCTCAATGTAATAGTTGAAGTCTGACGTCACAACCCTAACCCTAAAGTTGCTCGGCTCGGCTTCACTCCATCTTTCGCGATATCTAGAACATTGTCGCTGGACTGCGAGAACCAGTACATACAGCTGTCGCCTGGAGCTGCTCTTCAATCAAAGCTCCAACTCGCGGCGACGCGACCCAACCCTCAACATGGACACACGCACATACGTCTCGGACAATTTGATCAAGCTGGTCGGCGGCAGCGATGATTTGACGATCGACTTCGTCCTGCAGACGGCAAAGACGGCAAAGTCGCCCACCGTGCTGTTCGACAAGCTCTCAACGATGCTGGACTCTGGCGACGCCGAACTCCAGCGCTTTAGCGAGGACCTGTTTGCCCGAATTGCAAAGCCCAGCAGCGGATCTGGTGGATCTGGCGCATCTCAGAATGTCAAACCGAAGCAGCCTAGGAAGAAATACGCACTGGTGGAGATGCCAGAGGAGGAGGAACTCGTGGTCGAGGAGAAGAAAGCGGACGGCGAGAAGGAGAGGAAATCAAGGCACAGAAGTGACAGGGAGAGGCGCAGATCTAGGAGCAAGGATCGATCTGGGAAGAAGTCGCGGCGACGAAGAGACGGCGATTTCGACGACAGGTGGGGCGATGATGAGGAGCAGGAAGAAGAGGAGGATTTCGCTTCACCACCTCCAAAGCGCGCGAGATTCGACAACGGGTCTGCTTCACCTCCTCGCAAGGAGCGAACACCCGAACCCGAAAATGCAGAAGACGAGGAAGAGCGCGATCGCAGGGAGAGGAAGGAGTTCGAAAATCGTCTCCGCAGCAAGGACTCGGACTCGACAAAGAAGCTAGCGGGTGACAACAAGACTTCACAGCGCGAACAGGCAGACGCAGATCGCAGAGCGCAAGCCGGAAAGCTGTCGACCGAAGAGATGAAGGCGCTCAGGTTGCGATCGCGGCAGGACTATCTCCAAAAGCGATCTGCGCAAGAGCTCATGCTGTTGAGGAAGCAGGTCATCGAAGAAGAAGAGGAAGAACGCAGCAATCCTGCTTTGACGCAGGCAGAGAAGGATGAATTCGCACGGAACAGGGAAGCTCTGCGACTTGCAGAGGAGCGCGAGAATATCGACGACTATGTCGATGGCTATGCGATGCCGGACGACTACATCACAGAAAAGGGAAAGTTGGACACAAAGAAGAAGGAGAATGCACTGTACAGCCGATATGTGGACCGAGACGAGCGAGGCCGCGAGAAGTTCGTCACAGAACACGAAGAATGGGAGCGAGAGCAACTCGCAAAGACCAAAGCGCAGATCATCGTGGCGGACCGACAAAACGAGCGAGAGTACGACTATGTCTTTGACGAGGAGCAGCAGATCAAGTGGGTGACGGACGCCGCGTTGAAAGGAGGCATGAATCAGATGCAATCACAAGAAGAGAGACTCATGGCGCAACAGCTTTTGGCTGCGGAGAGGAAGGCCAAGACGATTGAGGAGAAGCGCAAAACGCTACCAGTGTACTCGTATCGGCAGACGTTCCTAGACGCAGTCAAAGAGTATCAAGTCCTGATCATCGTTGGTGAGACGGGTTCCGGAAAGACGACGCAACTCCCACAGTACTTGTACGAGGATGGGTACTGCAAGAACGGCATGAAGGTCGGATGTACACAGCCCCGTCGTGTGGCAGCTATGAGTGTTGCTACTCGCGTGGCCGAGGAAGTTGGAGTCAAAGTCGGAAACGAGGTTGGATATTCCATTCGTTTCGAAGATGCCACCTCAGAAAAGACTGCGCTCAAGTACATGACTGACGGCATGTTGTTGAGAGAATTCTTGACAGAGCCAGATCTAGGCGGCTACAGCGCTTTGATGATTGACGAAGCCCACGAGCGTACACTGCATACCGATATTCTCTTTGGTCTGGTGAAGGACATTGCGCGTGGTCGTCCTGATCTGAAGCTGCTGATCTCGTCTGCAACGCTCGATGCACAAAAGTTCTCCGAGTTCTTCGATGGAGCACCGATTCTGAACATCCCAGGTCGCACGTACGACGTCGAGATGAACTACTCCATGCAACCGGAAGCCAACTACCTTTCCGCTGCGATCACTACCGTCTTCCAAATCCACCTCTCACAGCCAATGCCTGGCGACATTCTGGTGTTCTTGACTGGACAAGACGAGATCGAACAAGCTGAACAGTCATTACAAGAAACAGCGAAGAAGCTTGGGAGTGCAGCGCCCGAATTGATGATTTGCCCCATCTACGCCAACCTGCCGACCGATCTCCAACAGCGCATCTTCGATCCAACACCCCCCAAGACCCGAAAAGTTGTACTGGCAACCAACATCGCCGAAACATCGCTCACTATCGACAACATTGTATATGTCATTGACCCGGGCTACGTCAAAGAGAACAGATACACAGCTGCCACCAATATGGAGAGCCTGACCGCCGTCCCAATCTCACGAGCCTCCGCGAACCAACGTGCCGGCCGTGCCGGTCGTACAGCACCCGGCAAAGCCTTCCGTCTTTACACCAAATGGGCCTACTACAACGACCTTCCCGAAAGCACAACGCCCGAAATCCAACGCACAAACCTCAACAGCGTTGTCCTACTCCTCAAATCCCTCGGAATCAACGACCTCATCACCTTCGACTTCATGGACCCGCCCTCCCCAGACATGCTCATCCGCTCCCTCGAGCAGCTCTACGCCCTCGGCGCCCTAAACGACAAGGGCGAACTCACAAAGATCGGTCGTCAGATGGCCGAATTCCCCACAGACCCCATGCTCGCCAAAGCAGTCCTCGCGGCCGACAAGGAAGGCTGCGTCGACGAGGTGCTGAGCATCGTCGCCATGCTCGGCGAAGCGAGCGCGCTCTTCTACCGGCCCAAAGACAAGAAAATGCAGGCTGATGCCGCTCGCGCTCGCTTCACGATCAAGGAGGGCGGCGACCACCTGACGTACCTCAATATCTGGAACCAGTGGGTCGACAGCGACTTCTCGTACGTCTGGGCGAAAGAGAACTTCCTGCAGCAGCGCTCTCTCACCCGAGCGCGAGATGTGCGGGATCAATTGATCAAGCTGTGCGATCGTGTCGAAGTCGCGCCCTCATCTTGTGGCGCTTCCAATATCGTTCCGATCCAGAAGGCGATTGCGGCGGGCTTCTTCCCCAATGCTGCCAGACTGCAGAGATCGGGCGACACGTACCGCACGGTCAAGAATAACATGACTGTGCATCTGCATCCTAGTGGTGTGTTGCAGGAGAGCAAGCCCAAGTGGGTCATCTTCTACGAGCTGGTCTTGACGAGCAAGGAGTTCATGCGCAGCGTCATGCCTCTGCAGCCTGAGTGGTTGACAGAGGTCGCGCCTCACTACTACAAGCCGAAAGATGTGGAAGCGCTGGGGGTTGATAAGAAGATGCCGAAGGGCAAGTTCTGATTTTAGGAAGAGAGTTCGTATATAGTAAATTTATGGGTATCATAGCTGAAGGCCGAGGAAACATTGTATCAAAACCGCCAATCCCACCGGGTTTTGCCCTCATTCATCCTCACCATCGCCTTCAATCCGTACTCCCAGCCCTCATCCTCATCCCCTCAATCCCAAGCCCCCTCTCAGGCCTGCGATCCCTAACAACAACCCCTCCCCGATCCCCGGGACTACTCCACTGCCTCCCCGCCGCCAACTCCATCACATCCTCCTTCGCCGCCTGCATCCCGGCCCCCTCATCCACCAACCGCACCCCAGCAGCCCTCTGCCTCTCCCTCTCCTCCCCAACCCTCAACCCCTCAACCTTCCGCCTCTCAAACTCGGCAACCAGATTCTTGAAATACACCTCCGCCGCCACCGTCTGGCTATAAGCCAAAGGCGTCCAGTCGTAATCGTTCTTCGCGAGCGGGTTCGCGCCCGCCGCAAGCAACATCCTCAGAGCCGCTAGGTTCCCTGCCGCGGAAGCGTGGTGCAAGGGTGTATTCCCATCGGCATCACGACTGTGAGGTGAAGCAGCCAATCCCCTCCCTCCCTCATCTTCATCTTCAAGTCCCAACAACACGGGTATAAGCGCCGTACTCTCCCCACCCCCACTCATCGCACAAAGCGCTAGCGCATCCACCCCCCGCGCATCCACCATCACCACACTCCTCGGGAAAGCTTCCACCAGCGTCCTCGCAGCGCTTACATGTCCGTTCTGCGCGGCAAGCATAAGGGGGGTTTCTTGTAGAGCGTTTCGAGAGATTTCGTGGCGCTCGTGACCGGCTGAGATCAGGAGTTTGATGATTGGGACGCACCCCGTTGAGGCGGCGAGGTGTAAGGAGGTGTTTGATTTGTTGGCGAAGTCCGGGTTGGAGAGGAGGGTGGGGTGCAGGCGGATGAGGCGGGCGACGAGGACGGGGTCGGCGAGCTGGATTGCGCGGCGGAGGCGGGTTGAGGGGTCGATCCTGTTGTTTTGAGGGTTAGTGGGAGGGTTGGTGGTTTGGGGGTTGGTGAAGGAGGTGAGGGCTTACATCGTGGTAGCATGGTAGGGTGGAGGTGTGAATAAGAGTGGTATTGCTTGAGGTTGGAGATGGTGATGCTTGTGTACCGGTCGAAGTTCACTTGACGGGACGATTTGCATGTGAAGATCGGGCAATGGTCGCGATGACGTACATTCACAAACAACTAGATCCAACATGATCGATTAGGTAGAGATCAATACACGCATATATACATGTATATATTCACATCCGCTTGCTTCGCACTCGCATTCGCACTCCCTAGCATCCTGACTTCAACGCAAATCGCTTCTTAGCCTTGATCGCTTCTGTTGGACATGGTTTGGTTCGAAAATGGGCAGGTATTGTTGTTCAATGGATTGAATACCTACCCGGACCGTTGTAGTGTATTGGCCCCTTGTCCTCCCCCTTCAATTGAGTGTCGCCCCCCATGATAGAAAACACCGCCCCCACTCAAGCAGAACGCCGCCCCCCTTGAATAGACCACTGGCCCCTCCGATAAAACACCAACCCCCCTCCAATAGAGCGCCATAACCTCCCGTAAAACACCGCCCCCCATGTCAATAGAACACCGTCCCCTTGATCAGAACATCGGCCCCCGCGCGCCCGCGGGGGGGGGGGGGGGGGGCGGGGCCCGGCGGCCCGGCGGGGGGGGAGGGGGGGGCGGGGGGCGCGCGGCGGCGGCCCGGCGAGGCCGAGCGCGGGGGGGGGGG
>QZFA01000206.1:0-45010 GCA_003614995.1 Cladosporium phlei | reverse complement strand
TTGGATCCGCGCGGCGGCACGTGGATTCGCAATCTGAAGGGGAGGAGATTTTGCGCGTTCATTCCACGCGAACAGTTGACGACTTCACTCCTCAATGGTGCTGTCCGCGATGGTGTGGAGTGGTTGCCGCACGACAGACAACGTCTCGTCCTGCTCGAACCTGACGATGTTTTCATCTTACCACCCAACGTCGTTTGCGCCCAGCTAGCAGTGGACGCAGGCGTCTCGTTCCAAGGCTCGTTTTGGGACGAGCAGGAGTGGGGTCGCTATTTCGCAGCTGCACAGTGGGCGGTAAACAACCCCGCTCACGTGACGCCTCAAATTCCGCGGTGTGCTACCAGGCTTGCATTGTTCGGCCTGAAGAGCATTGCCAGAGATGACCAGCAGCGATTCGCGTCTGATCCGCAGCGATTCGCGTCTGATCCCATAGCACTAGACTTTCTAGAGACTGATCGCACCGGCATGCTGAAGGCCGTGATGACCGAACGATGTGCGACGAGCGAACAGGCTGCCAATGGCAGCATGAAAAGTCCAAATGCATTAGCGACGCCGGGGGGCCGCCGCATGTCGGGGTCAGAGCAGCGAGCGAAGCGTATGTGCATCAGATAAGCAACGCCGCCTGGGTGATATATGGTGCGGCAAGATTCTGGGCAGCGACATCAGGGTCGTCACCACTGTTGGGCGGGAGGCGTTGTGACTAGTTCATCTTCATCACCGTGTACTGGCTGTAAAGTAGAACAAAACTGTAATGTATGCTGCTATTACTGTATGCCCGTGTGTGTGTGTGGTATTGTGAGTAATCTTATTGTACCCAATTGCCACCACCTCGCCAAATGTCAACACTGTAGCGCTCTGCAATGTGAGACTGTTCGCGATCTGTGGCCGCGTCGACAATGTTCAAACATAGCGCCACCAGTCCGCAGATCCGATGGGTGCCTCGACGACCTGCCGGCCTCGTGAAGATCTCCAAGCCGCGGCAGCCAATTGAGAAGGCCGTAACGCGACGGGCTCGATGAACGTGAACCCCTGTCGCGAGGTGTTGTCTGCAAGATCGATTGCGCGACTTTCCGACGATGCCTCCATGTCCTGACCCCGTCAGCAAGTATACACAAACAAAGGGACATCCACAAGGAGGGCTTACGATGTCAGAGGGGATCGGATACCACTTGTCTTTGCGTGTGACCACTACATAAACCTTGGCGTTATGTTGCACGCTTTTCTTGGCCATTCTGTCCAGGCTTTCTCTGTATTTCCTGAATTTCTCCTTGTCCTTCCTAGCTTGAGAATAAGAACCCATCCTTTACGATTAGTTGCAGTATTGTGAAGCGGCCGAGGTGTCATTTGCTGACCGGTACCGCGCCAGCTGGTCCCATCCTTATACGCGGCCGGCCGGTGGAGACATGACCTGGTGACCCCCCTCTCTCAAATGCCAGTGTTTCAGCAACACATCATGAGGGCCCACCACTACACGAGAAGACTCAAGTGAAACGTTTGCGATGGAGGTCTCGTGCCGCCTCATGGTGTTCGGCCGTCTCGCCGGGAGGGTATAAGGACGACTCCGCTGTCGCGAGGTTTTGCGTGCCGACACACTACAAAGACAGGATGCATCCTTTCCTCGCGCTCTCCCTGGCAGTTCTGACTTGTAGCACTGCTGTCCTGCTTGCACATACGATGAAGCCCTTCTTGCTCTGCTTCGACGGACTAACTGCAAGCTCGCTGCTACGCCGCACTCTCCCTGCAGTTGGCCTCATGGGTCGCTTGTTCAATCGGTCCGGTATCTCTGATTTGGCCGCACGATGTCTCCACTGGGCGGATCTCGCGAGCTCTTCGACTCGTGAGACCACGCCCTCACATGCCAGACCCTCGCCGCGACATCAACCATCTTCGACCGAGGACGTCCGACGTGAAACCTCTCCCTACGGGTGGCTCTGGCTGAGAACAAGGCGAGTCCTCGTCAAGGCGTCTTTGAACGTCCTCCGCCAGCAGATCAGGGCCCTGAGCTTGCCATCGTGGGCGCTAGGTCTCTCCGTTCGCCGCAACCCGGCAACGTTGTCCGGCTTGACGACCGTGGTCTTCGCGGTAGGTCCCTCGCAGCTCCATTGTTCATCGTCGCCCAGGCTGACTGAAAACAGGGCTGCGTCGTTGCTGGGCTGCTCGTTGTGTCCCTGCCCAGCCTGAATAACACGTTTTTCCGCTTGTTCGGGCGCGAGCTCATACGTGTCGTGTTACCGGGATACTGATTGTAGGTCTGCGGTTTCGATGGCATGAGGGGCTCCAGGGCGAACGCTGCCGTGGCCATTGTAACTGTCGACCTCCCAGATGGTCGTCGCGAGCGGCAGAAAGCGGGATTCGAGCGAGCGACTCCCTGCACAAGCCTCCGCTACCAGGCATCGGGCACGTTTGTGCTGTGGTAGAAGTGACCACGAATGCTTGTATGGGTCCTCAGATTGGTCATGAGGGAGACGTAACGAGTAGACTTTTCAGCGTCGCGTCCTGTCCTGCGGTAGCGATGATGGGACGGCGGCGGTCGTGTGTAATACTGCAGGAAACACCGCACCAAGCTTCCTCCCCGCCGATGCGTGTATTGTCTTGTTTCTCTCTCAGCCTCCGCATCTTTATTTGCCATGATTCTCGACGTTCCCATGCTCCCGCGGTAATCCTCACACACCCCCACCACAGGCTGCGTTGTCTCGATGGTGATGGCTCCTCTGCCACGCAGCACGACAACTCCTATCAACCACAACGCAAGCGAGTCCATCGAGCGTGACCTCGAGCCGTACCATCATGGCGGCACTGATCCCAAGAGTGGTATTGTCATGTGCATCGCGAGTTGTCCGTGTATCCAAAACATTTGGCGGCCATCTGTACCGAGCTCGAAATGCATGATGTTTTCTCAATTGTGTCCCTCCTCGATAGATGTGCTGTCTTGTGTCGTGCGACAAACGTGTGCCAGACCGATCGGTATGTCGATGCTTGCAAGGGGATAGCCTGCGCTAAGGACGTGAATCCTGATTGTTCGCAGAGTCGTCGCCCAGCATGAGAAGCCTCGGATCGACCGTCGGGCCAGCACGTTTGGGCCGTGGAGGTCCATCCAGGAAGCCAGTGGTCTTGTGAGTCTTGCGTTTGATCATGTCGGAAGCCAGAGTGGGAGCGAGAGAAGAGGCCGCACGCGCAGGAATAGAGACGCCAGTCTTTGCGCTTCTCCCTGATGAACGTGCCGGCGTCGATCACCGTTGGCGGCTGCAAAGCCACAAGCGCGGCATCGAGCCATCTGCGAGAGCTGGCGTTACACTCTTATAGCGCTGTACTACGATACAACGTCACAACACATCACCGTGGACTACCTGGCCTTTGTTGAAGCCATGCGCATTCTTGTCAAGAGGGTTGGTAATACATCAAGGCTGCGTATATGAGGGCGACTTTTGCAGTAACAGTAATCCATCGTTGCAGTTTTCAATGTCAGCACATACTCTTCGCTACTGACAAGTCGGTACTCTAAGAGTCCATGTTGTTGTTAATCCGTCTAAACCCCGGCTTGTTCCCCAGTAAGATACACCTACAGACCTGGAGCAACGAGCGCGCCTTTCAGCCAAGGCAGACGCCTCCGACCGAGCTGAGTACAGATGACTCTCAAGTTTAGTCGAACATTGCCTTGCGCCGACTTCCTCGAAAGCTCTGTTAGGTCCGAGCCATCAGTTGTCAGCGAACCCGACGCAGACGAGCTAAGAGATAGTAAACTGCGTCACACCGGATGCGGAAGCAGAAGACCTCCAAAAGCGAGCCGTAGAGGTCGAGTGCCAGTGGCAGAGTGTCATCGGCAAGTCGTTCACCTCAAACACAGAGGGTGGGAAACAGGGAACCTTACTACAAGCAATGAGGGATGATGATCGTCGCGGGCGAGGATGAATATTCCAGTGACGCCGGCAAGCTTCGAGACACAAGGCGCGCTAGACGTCGATTGACACTGCTTCGTCAGTATGCAACCCGTAAAGTCAACACTCAGCGCTTGCTGCCCTTTCGATTCACCGGTATAAGAAAAAGGAAAGGCAGCGTCTCGAGCGGCATGCACTACAGTATACCGCTCGTCGGGACCTGCAGCGACGTAGCACCTCATCGTCATCATGCGAAAGCAGGGAGTGCGGTCAGTCGAACGTCTATGCGGGTCTTGTTGGCCAACCCTTCTGCGTCGCATTCGCTCAATTGCCAATAGCTGACCTGTGTAAATCGTAGCAACAGGGTGCTACCGTGGGACTCGAGCTGATGAAGCCTGGGCATTCAAGCTTGTTGTCGTCTAGCTCTCTCCACTCCTCTCGAAGGTTCTATTGTAACTCACTCCGGCGTGACGGTGCCATCTCGACGTTGTCGTCCGTCTGCTTGCATGTCATTACGGCCACATGATCTCGCGGCCCACGGCGTAGAATGCCCCGAGTTTCACCAGGAGATGGGGGTCCGGAACGCAGCGTTCTTGCTTTACTGCCGCACAGCGGGGTCACAGGAAGCATGGAGCGCGTGTGAGTGGAACGGCAACATAAAAGACGAGATCCCGGTGGGTACGACCGGTTGATATCAACCCGCCAACCCGTCTTTCCACTGTCTAGCTATCCTCGATTTGCCTACGACCGGAGACCCTGATCTCCCACCATTGTGGTCGGACCATGGACGCGAAGGACCTTCACATGGAAACTCCCTTGGCACAGCAATCTGGCCCGATCATGCTACAATCGCCGATGCAAGAATGCGATCGATATGGACGTCCAAAAAGCCCGTTGGCTGATATGATGGATCTGGACGATGCCTCGGGGAGTGAGGAAGACTTGAAATGTGGATGCCTCATCCTATGTTGTGCTGAGTGTTTGAGTGCCGTTCTCATCGAGTACAGCAACGGTTCCATACCAGGCTTGCCCCGGCTATCGAGCACGTCGCCGAGATACAATGGCGTCGCACTTACCGACTGCAGGAACTGCTTCGCCCGTACAAAGAAAGGCTTGGAAGGGCGTGCTCGCGACAATCGAGGGCAGTTTCGCATCGCTCGAACCGCGTCGATGTGCCCAAGTCTCTGGGATGCATCCGATCTGACCAAGGCTGCCGCTCTTGTGTTGGAAGAAGCCGTCGGTCTCATGCTGGTTGGCAGAATTTGTCTTCACCTGAGTTGGGATCGCGTCTCAAGGGCCACAACCGCAAGAGATAGGATCACAAGTCTCGATATTTCGCAGTGGGCCACCGGAGACGCACGAAAGATCATTCTGCCGCATCTCGCCGGGAATTGGATTTGAGCGTGGAACGCTCCATCCCCATGGCGAAGCGCTCGCCGGGTGCGTAAGAGTATTTCTGAATAAGATCGATGTGTACATGAGGAATACACCAACGTTAGCAGAAGCAAAAGAAAAGCATGCTGCTCCGCAAGACGGTTCCAGTTTTCGATGTAGCACGCTCCATGACAGCATCGGAGCACATATTTGCGATGAGCCCATTGTAACGTGTCGTGTCCTACCTCTTAGAGACATGCTTAAAATGTGATGTCCATCGAGGTGAAAGACATTCCAACCAAACGCTTTCAGCAACGTCATGAAACGAAGATGGCCAACAAGTCGAGACTTTGTTACACTCCGACGACCGAAGAGAATGAATGGACAATAATTCAGAGCAGCGAGCGGCGAGATCTTGCAGCAATGTATACCGGCACCATGCAGACACCCGCCATCGTCAAGACCGATGCTACTGTATCTCGTGTTTGTAAGCATCTTCGCCTCCCCACGGACAGTAACGTTAGGCTTTGTCATGCTTTCTCGTTCCCGATACCAGTTTTTCCGATAGATGGATGGATGGATGGACGGATGGATGAATGAAGATGCTCATCGGCGTGATGCTTGTTCGCTCGACAGATCAAAGGCCACTGCTCGTCCTCTCAGCACGAACAAGGCGCTCGAACTGCTTGCTCTTTAGGTCGTTGGTAAGTTACAGGGAATTGTGGCATCGGAATGATTGAACTGAGCCGACGTTGACTCAAGATCTCAGATCTGGCCAAAATCACTCTAATAGCCTTTCCAAATACTGCAAATTCTCAGAGGCAGCTTGTGTGTGACATTCGCCTGTCACAGCATTCTTGCCTTTCATGCCCATTGAAGATTGCCTTGTTGTCGTTTTGTTGGTGTAGCTTGCTTGATCTGAAGGTCCCTAGTGGCATCTTTGCATCTTTTGCTGGCAGTCTCTGCTTCCCTTGCTCTTCTCAGTAGGTTACATTGCCGGAGTCGTGTTTGTGAAATCGTAGGAGATGGCGCGTTCGTGGATCGCTCGTCGCAAGGCTGACGGCCGTCGAGGTACTGCTTTGGTGGGGCCTTGGTGCGCGCGTTGCCTCAGATGTCGTCGCTTGCTGTGAGTCGTGTTTCGGAGGTCCTAGGTGACGGAGGAGCCGTATTTTGTGAGTCACTAAACAATGCCGCTCCGGTGCCACTAATGAAGGCATTGCACGCTCGGAGCGAGATGCTTCTACGTGTGAGGGCGTTGTTCATTGTCCACATTGCCTGCGCGTAAAGACAGGCGCTTGTCTGCGACGGTAGGTGACGGAGCTGCTGACAGCATAGATGCAAGGTGTCGCAAAACAGGGAGTCGGTGTCGGTTCTCAAACCACCATTGCAGAGATATGACGCCGGATTGCGAAAGGTAAGGAGCCAGCGTAATGCCAGTGAGGCGCCCGACGAAACGAAGCACCGCCAATGATGATCCAACCAACAAATTGTACGCGAGTCTCGGCGCTCCTTCTGGTGTACTGTTGATGCAGCGCATGCTGCAAAGCGTGTTGTTTATACCGTGGACGCTTCAGAGCCTTGGTCGTCTTTTGCAAGGTGGATGGGTGCAGTCGCCGCCTCGCAGGATGTTGCTCCCAGCTCTTCAATGCCGCCGCCGTGTCCCAATTCTTTGCGCAAAGGGATGTCGAAGTCGTGAGGGTCGTGTATTGTGCGCGCGCGCCAGACCCTATGATAACGCCGAATCGAGTGCGCAGAGTGAGGAAGTGATGGGAGCCGTGGCGCCCTGCAGGCATGCACGCTTTAGATGAGGATGAGGATGAAGTTGCAGGAGTCGTAAGTTGCGCCGCGGCAGATGCTCAAGGAGTCGTGTGAGCGCGCGAAGCCCGTGATCTACGAGGTTTGTGAGATCAATCTAAAGCATGTGTGGGAGCGTGAGTTGGAACGTTCATAAGCCTGCGATATCTACGACGTCGTCGTCTGTTGCCATGGTCCTGAAGGCTGCTTGGCCGTCCGCGATACAGTCCCATGAGATACAGCTATCCAAACCAAACGCCTTTTACGCATGCGGTGCCGACAATTGCCGTTCAATCTCCATAAACCTACGTCAAATCCAACACGCTTTGCAGCATAAGACCTGGTCCTTCGACAAGAGCCTATGTTATAGCCTGCGATGTAGGGACCGAGGGCGACGACGGTGGTGGATCGCGTATCGAAGGCTCTAGTGTAGATGGTGAAGGTTCGCGGGTCGTCCAGATCCGAGAGTACGTTGAAGCGCCCACTCGTTAGGAGGACCTGGTAGGGCTGTGATTGTTAGCACTATGTGTGTAGTGTTGTTTGCGGGTCTGTTGATCGAATTCCGTTGGAAGTCGGTCGTTGTATAATTGTCGGTAAGAAGTGTTATAACACGCGTTCTTCCGACGCGTGCTCCAGAGTGTGGGATAAAGGGAGTTGCCCGGATCCCGGAGGTGATTTGCGGCGATATTCGGCGCTCTCATTGGTGTTTATCATCAGGGTTAGAGTTGGGGTACGACTGGCCACTCAATGTCAACCAAAACTCGCAGATGGTTAGCTAGATTGACAGTTAAGTTGGCTGATAATCACACAACCAATTGGTAAATCGGAACCTCACATGAGTCAACTACTCCATCGATCAATCTGACGTGAATTTGTTGTTGCAGAGTCTGGATTGTACCTCAGTATTATACACGGTGTTCATCGTTGTTGTGGACTGACAGATTTTCAATCACTGTTGGAAACGAGGATATTCCGCCCAAGCAGCATGAAGCATCGTGACGTGTCGTTTGGTGTATGATGGCCTTCTCAGCGTATCTATTCTGCACCTCACTCGCTGCTTCCATCACAGCGCCGCAGTGAGGCAGCGTGGAGGACAGTATCATGAGAACTGGCCTGCATGCTGATACCAGCATCATCACGGCTGAGAGCGTGTATTGACAGCAGCATCCATCAGTGACTAACATAGGATGAACATGTGTTGTATATGGCGGCGGGACTGTTTTCATCCGGGCCAAGCCTTGTTATTTCGTTATCATCCGGTATCTGAACAGTACTGTAGGTCTTGAGAGTATCTTGAGCTTTGTAAGGGATGTTGTCAGATCAAAATCATGGACTTCAACATCTGGCCGATGAATCGGAAGCGAACGACTTTACACCGCTATGATCCACGTAACGCTAGAGGGTCCCATTCATCGGGTTCTCGTGCCCAGCATCTAGCCGCCGTTCTTGTAGATTACAGCAACATCAACAGCCCTATCCCTGACCCACTCTGGCGCATAGACACATTGCAAATTCCAGCACTGTCGTGCTCGCTAACTGCGAGAACTGCTTTGCTCGCACCAAGGATGAGGCTGGGGTCTTCTTCCGTCAACACGATTGGACAACACATCGCAGCCTTGCTGGAGATTGGCAAAGCATTCGCGGAGAACACGCTCCTCTCTCGCATGACTCTCACTCGCCAGGCGGCATGCTTGTCCAGAAAAAGCTGACTGCGTATCATCAAAAGTACTGTACAGTCGATCAATCACTCGCAAGCAACCGCATCGGCACGTGCAACCCATAAGGCGTCGGGGTGGCTCAAGCGGTGCGTTTCGGATAGTGTGCGGATGGCTGCCTCGACTTGGCATACATAGGTGGGTATCGCCATTATCATGTGCTCCCGGACTGAGGCATGAGCGCTAGACGGAAGCCTCGAATCTTTCAGTCACACTCCTCAGAGCGCTCAGCTACCTAATCGAGCGGGAAGAGGCTGGCACGAGCCTCGCGTGAATTTAGCAGATTCCCCGCACAGAGGATGCCGAGCCGCAACTATTTAGAGCCCTTCACGACGCTTCCAACATTTCAGTGTTCCAGGAATCAACATCTCATTTCCGCAGCAATTCACGCATGCATGTTCCCAGCTGCTAGGGCAGAAAAATACGACTCGCAAACTATTTACTGCCACGTGCATCGACGGAATATCTGGAGTGCACTCAGCGAAGAGCAGAGTAGTTATTTTGCACAGACTTGATTAACTTCGACTCGACAAGTCCTTTGCGATGGCCCTCGATACCCTACCTAAGGAGCTGCTGGTCATGATCCTGTCCAACCTACACAATCGCCATGATCGGGAAATTTGGCGCAGGGTGTGTAAACTCACCAACGCAATCTATCTGGAAGAACGCTCGTCACGAACCAAGGTCTACGCAAACAACCACAATATCGACAACCACAATATCGACATCATGTCCGACGAGGCAGCGTTACATACTCTGGAACAACTCCAACACTGGACGCAGGTCGCCCGGCGAAGCAATGAGGTTGCAGTAAGAGCCGCTCGATCGGTCTTGAAAGCCCACCTTGATGGTTCGAGACGTTCGCAAGGAACAGACGATCTTGGAGATGAGAGCGAAGACGAAGACTTCGAAGAGCCCGAGATGACACCTTCTGGACAGGCGATCGTAAACACTCTACACATCTACATTGGCGATCAGAACTCTGAGTCACACTTGCGGGATTTGCTGAGACTGGACGTGCATGATACGATGTGGATGCAAGGAACACTGGACGTGTACGATACGGCGTGGGCGCAAGCGCTGTTCCGCGCATGGACACGCCAACATACATTCGACAATACCTCCACCTTCCACATCGCTCACTTGCTGATAAGCCAGTATATGTCGAGTTTCCGTCTGGCGGATGGTGTCGTACGCAGAATTCAGGCAACCCTTGGAAACGACAGGTTCAGGGCGTTCTTCCGCGATCTCCTGACGGGTGATAACGAGAAGGTCTTTGCTGCTTTCAAAATGTCCCAAGCCTTGGAGAAACCAGAGATGTGGTTTACGCAGGACGCCCTAGACATATCGAAAAGTCGAGGATACCCTTTGACTGGGTACGCTGTCCAACGTTGGGCACAACTTCACGATCTGGCACTTGAGAGGAGTGGAAACAAACAAGGTCGGATCGAATTTTGCAAGACCATGCTGATCAGCGTTCAACAATTTCAGAGCGCGCGGCTCACAAAATGTTGGGAGCGTGTAATCTCACGGGCACTCGGTGCGAGTGCAGGAGTAACGAATGAAGCCGAAGAAGCCCAGTCGAGTGTCATACATGGGACGAGCTGTACGAACGCGAGAACAGTAAACATGTCGGAGATGAGATGGAGTGTGTCGCCAGCAGAGGAAAAACCTGACCCCATACTTGTGCTGGCCTCGTTTGGTCACCTCAGGAAAGACGTCTATAGGGTCTTCTCGAATCCGATAGACCGGGGAAGGTACCACGATATGTCTGACCTCTTTTCCCACAGAGGTACACGAGGCATACTTACCGCACAGCGCTCGGTTGGCGACCAGAACAACCTCATACTT
This sequence comes from Cladosporium phlei, assembly GCA_003614995.1. Classification (NCBI taxonomy): domain Eukaryota; kingdom Fungi; phylum Ascomycota; class Dothideomycetes; order Cladosporiales; family Cladosporiaceae; genus Cladosporium; species Cladosporium phlei. The sequence goes on along the minus strand of QZFA01000206.1, from coordinate 34,404 downwards.
CCTCGAGAGAGAATGAGGGTTCTAGCCATAGCTTGTGGTCTGAGAAGCATGATGTATCATGATCTGATCATCAGAGCAGAAGACGAAAGCCACCCATCAGCAAAGGAGCATTATATGGGAGCTGCCAGAGCGCAAAAGCTTGGCATGAGAGAGCATCTCGCTGAATGGGAGCAGATGGTGGTGCAGAAGGGCTACCCGACTTCATGGAAGGGGTTGTTGGGCAAATGTTGTGACCGTACGGAGCAGGGTTCTCGTGAATATTGGAAGGACGGACATGACTTTAGACGGCGGGTGGAAAATGCCAAGGAAACGTTAAAGGGGTCGAAAGAGAAGACAATTGGAGAACTCCAGACAAAGCGGCAACTCGCACAAGAAGTGTGGGGTATCGCAACAGTCGAGAATAACCATGAAGATTCTCGCAGCTGGCAATTGGAATGGGCGGAGTCTCCGGCTGGTGCACTATGGGCCGATCTGAGAAAAGGCTGCGCTCTCTATGGTCACGCTCTTTATGGTCAAGAGAGGTCTAGCAGCGCTTTGACTATTTCAGATATAGAATCTTGCGTGCGATAGCTGCGTCGTCGTTCATGCTTAACAGCCCGCTTAACGCCCCCAGTCACAAGTGCTCTGGTAGTCTGCCGTGATTGCGTCAACACGACTCGCGGGACCTGACATGTGTGAAAGGGAGGTTCTCTACTACTTTACCCGGATGTGTTATGCCTTCGCGAGTACTGAATTGAAAGTGACAAAGACTCTGTCTAGTCGCATTTTTCTAGCTGTGCCACGCATGATCGGATTGTTGAGGAGTGCGCCGTGCGAAGTGTCGACTAAAAGTCGATTTCTGTTACGAGAATGGACTTCTTTCAGGGTGATGTTGGCTTACACACTGCTGTTTTCTTAGGCTCTGATCGACCTGAATACCATCATGTAACCCGTTCCCCTTGCGCGTCGTCCAAGCCAATAGGCGTAGACGTCGGCAACCTCCCGTTCAATTTCTTTGTGAGGAAGGTACGCCAGTAAAAATGCTGCCCTGACTATAGAGTAGAGGCTGCGACACTAGTGGCACGAGCGAACTGGAGTTTGAGGAATGATGGGCTGTTTGCAGGGGAGCGGAGGCCAAGAAACTGGCGGTGACACCAGAACGACAAGATGTCAGGGTAAGTTATATGAGCAAGGGTGCAAGAGCGACTGGATACCTGGTGTGCCACTTGTCCCAAGCCAAAGCCCCGAGATTGTTGCGACTAAATCGAGAAGGTGGATGAGGGCTGAGTGTGATCCTTGGTCGCACAATCTGTTTTCGTGCTGGACTTACTGAGGAGATCCCACAACTGGCGTCAATGGCGGTAGTAAAGGATGATTTCATGATTCTAGCAGCTAGTCAAATGGATTGATGTGCCGGTGAGTTGGGAAAGTCAATATAGCAGAAGCACGAAAGTAGAGTGTATCTCTGAGTGGAATCATCTCCCGCTGCTCGATGGCGAAGGTTCATCCGGTGCCTCAAGTAAGGTCTTGGAGGATGGGAAATTGTAGACTGCTGCCTGTTGCTGGGCATACTTCATGTCCACAGAAGAACCTATAAAAACACCCACATCCGCCTACTCGACGGCACCAAGACTGTACCACCACCAGCAAACTCTCACAGCGCTCAAACCTCGAACAATACATTCCACCCTTTTCGCTACCCGCAACTGTCTTGAGAATGCCTTCTTCAGATTGTCCGACAGTCACACCATATGGCCTTATATGTGTTCTCACTGTGGGAGACGCATACGAGTTCACCTGCAGTGCGACGGGAGACGGCATGAAGCCGATATATTTCAAGGGCTTTACACTGGGAAAGGGAACGTATAGCATCCCCCTGGAACCATCACCGCCCTACGGAGACGGTTGGAAGAGTCTCGCGCATTCAAGCCCCGAACACCCGGATACCTCGGAAACATCGCCCTCGAATCGCCCTGAGGAGCCACTAGGCGCAATGGGATGGAAGATCACCACGACTGAGCCAAGCAACACCACTTTCGAGGCTATACCAGCACCCTGTCTCGGTTTGCAACGGGTGCGTTGTAAGACTTCTTCGATGTGTGCGGGAACAATCGAGGTTGAGTTGAAGCCAATACACCACGGTCATCACGCTTGTGGACGCATTTTGTTCCCAGATCGGTGCCGCCGCTCTCCAGACTCTTTGACGCCATTCGAGGACTACTTGTCTTGGAAATCCACAACGTCTGGGCCTGAGAACGGGACATGGACGGCATCCAGAGTACTTCGTACCGGTACCAGCTCACTGGACATCGGGTTCCATGTATCAGGTGCGGGAACATATGAGATTGGTGTGGGGAATAATGTACGACCTCACACCTCCGCTGCCAAGGACTCTATGCCAGATATAATTCCGGAATCTCCCCCCAATAAATCGTTTTCAACAGCATGCAACGCTCCTGCTGGAAGTCGGAATAGCAATAGTGGAAAACGCGCTTTTCTTTCGAATGGTCCCAACTCGGTAGGCGGCGAAACTGTTCTGACGGAGCCACCTGTTCCTGTGCCTGAAGGAATCTCTGGTGACCTGGCTCAGTCAGGTATTGACCCCCTTTGTTCTGGCAAGCGGGGCAATGATGAACTTGTTGAAGGCGCAGGGAATATTTCAAACAAAAAGCCTCGAAGGTAATGACTGGCAGTACAACGCAGGGTGGTCAATGACGGAGTGCGGAGACAGAGGGCGACAATTAGTAGGTAGCATCGAGATAGCCGCAGGATAGTGGATTTGAACGATCTCTACTGAGGCAATGTCCTGTGAGAAGCGGTTGACAGATAGTGTTGCGGACTCACCCGAGGATCGTACACGTGTACCTATCGAGTCAGTTCACATGTCAAAATCAGCGGTAACTTAGTTCAACATATGGGATTGCCACTTTTGCATCGATTCGTGTTCGAGGCGGCGGCACGAGGCTGGTCCGACGATAGACTAGTGGGAAAGAACCAAGCAACACTGTTAGTCTTGGTAATATTCGGAGTTGGCAGTGCTAGGGAAGAACAGTGAGTGACGTGATGACAACGTGAAGATGATGGTGAAGGTGGAAATCATTCTTTGAACACTATTCTCCGTTCTTTGATGTTGGAAGAGGTGCAAAGGCAGGATAGGGAATGTTAACAGAACTATACTTAAGTTAGATAAGGCGAAAGTCATAAAAGGATTGCGAGGTACGCTCATTCAAGCTGTGGCAGTGGTTGGTACTGTAAAAGATTTGTAGATATGTAGTCGTCGTCATCGTCAGGATGGTCAAGTTGACTGCCGCTGCCGTTGCCAAGGTAAAAGTCATTGTCGTACGGACGTCAGTTCTGCAGGGTTGTAGCAGCTAGGTCACGGCAGCAGATGCCTCGAACATTCAGCATCCTCATCTCGCATGATAAAAGGGCTTTTTCTCCGCGTCATGTGATGACACTTCATCTCCCGACGACTTAGCTAAATAATTTCCACCCTCTTGGTAAGCTCGCTCTGGCCGTTTTAGCGTCGGAGAATAATGCAACGGCAATGAATCATTTGACGGAACCGGTGACATCAAAGCAGCTGTGCTCGGTTGCTGCGATCCTCCGTAACGCGTTAAATTTTGCATTTCCAGATCCGGCACCCGGTGTGGTTGAAGGTACTTGAAGACCCTCTCGATCATTTTCGTGGTCTTAGGCAAAGTCGCGACGAAGATGGAATATAGATCCGGTGCTGGGTGTCGTTGGAAGCACTCGAAAGCCCTCTCAACTGTCGTCGTAACGGCCGGCAAAGTCGCGACAAGAATGGAAACCAGGACCAGAACGCAGTCCCAGATTATCGTTGGTCCAAGGTCAGCGCTAGATATGCCGTCCTCTGGAAATGCGTTGAAGGCAACGCTACGACATATCTCAGACACTGGTACTCTGTTCTGAGTCAGTGGTGTCAGGAAATGTCAATCAACTCTCGGAACTCACATAAGCCTGAGCGCGAAAATCAAAAAGACCCTGAGCCTCTGCTTTGGCTGAAGCTTGGATTTCCAAGTTAAAGGGATCGAGAGACCCGCCAACCACACATTGAAACATACGCTAACAACTGTGATGACCAACCAGCAATACTTCTGCTTCTTCGTCAGCGTTGTACCTGCTGCTCCATCGAGATTGGGTTCACCTTGGCGTGTGCATCGTCGGATGTGAGGTCGATTATCGCCATCAACGGCGCTGCCACTGTCCACAATGCTGTCGCACAGATGGTGCACAAGTTTAATGGCTTCGGTCGGCACTCGGCCCCGTCTGATGCTTCATGTACGAGAAATGCGCCAGATGTTTTGGCTAGTCCCATGCACACAAGTCGCGGTATCTGGTACCAGTAGAATATCTGCGTGTGCTTCAGCATATGTTAATTTCAGAAGAGGAAGGTTCGTCTGACCTGCGTGACCTGATAGGCTATGCCATCACCTGCTCCTTCGATGCTCGTTCCGAGGCCATGCGATAGTCCGAAGAACAGCACGGTGTAGAATGGTATCGAGAATAGCTGCGAGGTTGTCAGCATAGGGTAGCTTTGGAATAGTTGCAGAGCTCACGAATGCGATCGCTGGGTCTTGTGTCAGCGTCTGAGGTTATCACTAAGTAAAAGCGGGAGGGTCTCACGAATCAGTTGATTACTGACAGTCCATTTTTCGAAGTATTTTGGGATCTTCCATGTGATGGTGTGAATGATTGTGAATAGAAGCGAGCATATGAGCGTAGTAATCGCGGCTGCCATCAGCTTATGAGGGGTTTCGGCTGCCATTTGAACAAAGATTTCGACTTCTAGACAGTGCGATCTATGCAACGACAATCTCTTTTGTACAATCTTTCCTGGCCTTCGTCACTGTGATATATATTCTCACGTAGAGGCCAGGACGGAGAAGAGCATGTCGCAACTAACCCTCGCACCCAAACCTCGATAGATGCGATTGCTGTGACAGTCCTGTAGCCGAGCCGAGATTTTGATCAACCAAACAATCCCTTGCAGAGCGATGTTCGGTTCATCCCTGTGAGTAAATGGCATGAGTGGATCAAGATCGTGCGTAGACCTCGCCCACCACAGTGACTGGCTCAATATCATGGGTATGGACGCGTCGATCTGGCGTGGTATGCATGATGGTTATCTCGCTAAACGACGAACGAGGTGAGCATGGCAGGTGACGACGGGCTTCACCCCTGGTGTGTAAATCTTCCAAGTCTATGTGATCGCGGGAAACGATCAATCGTCGCAAGCTTCGAGTAATCATTCAGAACATTTCTTGCGGTGCCTGGCTAGGTACAGAGTTGCAATGCCGATGCTCGGGCAAGAGAGATATGCGTTACTCGGCGCAGTACAGCCGTAAAATCATCTACAATGCTACTAGTATCCACATAAAATCGACCATGATCACCATGCCCCGTCCCGCCCGCGACGATCAGTCCAGTCGGGGTACGATACCACACTCGTGTCTCATCAATAGACAAGAGGCTATCCGTAGAATGCTCGAAGCTCGGAGATATCCGACCAGTAATCGAAAACCCCTTACGACAGTTGAAGTGTGAATTACAGCTATCTTCAGGGCCTGATAGGGCTTGTCGGACGTGGAGTGCGTGCGGCGAGTCAAGATCAAAAAAGAAGGTTGTGAGACCGCTGCAGCTGAGTTGCCGTTGCCACTTCCTTCACTCATCTGCAGATATGCACCTGCATGGGGCGGACTGTAAGATCCCAAGCGTGGAGGTAGAAGCCGCATCCTTCGCTTGCTCGTGAGGCTGAAGGGTCTTGCCAGCGCGTCGAGCGATGGCGATCCGCCATGTGTGCACGGACAATCGCAGGCCGGGCCCGGCCTGGAAACATGGTACGTACATCAGGTAGCAGTAGATGGGATCGGCGATGCTGCAACAAAGCGCTGGCATCGACACCCCAGCTGACGACGAGCCCGACAACAAGTTCCGCACCACTAGTGATGTAATGACCACCTGGATGGCTGTGGCAGCGCTCGGGGGCATGTATCGCGCTACATCTTCGATGGACTGCTCTCATGTGTCAGTTGCTTCTTGCACCACAGGTCCACTTCAGTCAAATCATACTTACGCGTGGAGGGTGAGGCGGCAGCACGGAGAGCGTCGCCAACACCTGAAAGCAAACGAAGCAGCCTATCCCAACTCTCTGGTACATTTTGGCCTCGTGTCTGGTCTGTCTGCGCGTGATGTGTAATACCGAAGCCACTTGGACCAGACCCACATTACAGAGAAGCGCAATCCGGGACACGTGTTGCTGTTGGCTGTCAGTCCTGGCGGTGACATCGAATCGTCGTCCACGTACCGTTTGAAAGATGCCTAAGGGCCGATGGCATAGCCAGAAAGCGTCGAACACGAAGGCTAACACCTGGACAGGTCAGAAGACATATCCGACGAAAGGGGACGTTACACGCACCACACCAGCTGCGCGCAGGTAGTTCGACCACTGTGTTACAGCACCATCTTGTTGGGATTTGATGAATGAGTAGCAAACCGCGAGTGCCTCTGCAGCACTCGAGAACAGACCTATCAAGGCAAGGAGTATCAATAAATCCATGTTGACAGCGTACGTGTTGGCGGCGGAAGTGATGTGGTCCCAGCGGTGCGGGCGAACGAGTCAACTATCTTACATACTCGAGTCGTGGAGCGGACCCTTCAGAGATATTGCTGAGCTGTGGTTTACCCGTACTCTAGGACAATCAGGATCTCCGCAATGTTGCGAGCCTTCATCGAACCGATATTATGAGATACACAGTTTTCATGTTTCGCTGTTATTGCCATTCGTGGTCTGCTCCGACGTTGTCTGCATCCTTCAGGGCTCGACAAGAGGTGGCTGAAGGTATCGGCCGAGCGAAGATGGACGTTGACGACAACGGGAGCTTCGGTTCGGTCTTAAACGCGTCTAGAACAGATGATCGCCGTGCGCGACAGGCTCCGTCGGTGGACCACCTACCACACTAGTATGGGAAGCCGTCGCAGACCTTCTGGGATTGACTCGTGACTTCCAGTCCATCGCAATCCAAGGCGGAGGCGAGTGCCGGGTCCCCCCAGCTTCTTTGTGGGTTGGGATTGAATCCCACGTTTGGGGGGGGGATGCTGGCGCCCCGCCCAAAATACACGCTAAACCGGCCCATGGGCCTGATCACTGCTGATGTTTCCATATCCTTCTCCTATGTCAAGGACAGTTGCAATCGTTTTTCTCAGGATGACTACATTTGAGGAATCTTTACTGCAATTCGACAAACTCCTGGATGAAACGCCTGATCATGTTCTAGCAGCGAATCGAGAACTCATAAAGAATGTCTGCAATAAATTGAAAAAAAGCCAAGGCAGCTCGGCTTGCTCTTTACTGGACGCCCTGGATTCCTCTCGAAAGAAAATCGAAGAGTACACCAAACTACCAATCGAACGCGCAGTGGTGTGCTCGGTCGACTGGGCGAGCGTTGATCTTCGAGTCCACGATATACGGTTAGGGGCCAGCCGGCATGATCAGAAAACAAAATTCCGGAAAGGATTGGGAGAAAGGTCCCTGGCTCTGCAGTGTCATGAGTGGGAGATGGAGAACTTCGGATCTTCTAGGCTCAACAAACTGCGCAAAGATCTGGGAAACTCGAACTATGTTGCAGATGGACAGATCGTGAACTTTATATCCATTCATGGTCTACCAAAGATTGCGTGTGTCGAGAAAGCAATCAAACACGGCACCAAACTGCTACTGTTGGAGCATCTGGTCGGGACGCCTGCTACCTCGGCCGTGCTCTTCTTCGCGTTCGGGAAATTTCGTGATGTGAATTACCCAGAATTGGAGGATCTGGCAACCTCTATGCGAGCAAGTGGATGGATCGCGAAGCTGGTCCAGGAGGCCACACCTTGGTTTGAAGGTTGCTGCACAAGTTATGGAGGTCAGTACACATGAGCTGATTGGGTGGTTTTCAATGCTGATAACTACAGGCGAAGTCGAGTCGCGGAAGCGCCTGCGCAATGGGGACGAACACGGGGGGCCAGAGAAACGTCGTCGAATCGACAGTCATACACTGTCCCAGGCGACTAGTTGTGGCGGCGAACCGGGCTTGACCATGCCATCTCAGCGGACGTCCGCAGCCAACTCTGGTTCAGCGCAGGTCATCGACGCATCAGCCTACACAAGAAACACTCCTTCCAGTACACGGGAAGAGACAGCCGTCAATCAACTACAGCATCTTGGGTCTACAGCACCCGTGCATGTGATGCCACCACCAGCGTCGCTCCCAGTGCCGGACCCGGCGGTGTCGGGTCAACGGGCCGAAACCATACCAACTTTGTACCCCCAACGCTACGCCGACTATCCTGGCGCATTCTCGATGTCATCGAGTGATCAAATCGAAAGCGCTACTCCGAGCATTGCTGATCACCAAATCTGCACCCTTCCGCCCTTGCAGGAGATCACCGGACAGCCTGCAGAAGGAAGGCACACGCCAGTTCGCTTTCCGACGCCATGCGAGACAATCACCGAGAATCTTACTTTACCACACAGTACTTCAGCTTATCATTTCAGTCAATCTGATCAGCCCATCACGGACATCGGAGCTCACTCGGCATCTGCAGCACCAAACACCGACAATTCATGGCTCAACAGCTATTCATCATTATGGTTCGACGGTTTCGAACAACCGTACAACTAAGAATGATGCCTAACCCTTCCACTCAGTGGACACGACTTCATACCCAAGCAAAACGTCTCCTTCCCCGACTCTAATATCATCATGTAGACTGTAGTGTCTACCAATCTTGTCTCCTTCTTTAGCAAAAAGCGCCAACACCCAGCGATCTTCCTCTCTATCGCTATAGCGGCTTTTGTCGATCGATGTGGCTTTTTCAATGACAGAGACCCGGTGCCATTTTAATGTACCGGCAGGATGCAGGGATGGGAATTCCTAAATGAAAACACATAAGCTACACGTCATCTTGCCACGACACCAGTACTATTCACCTCTTTCTCAAAGTGATCCATGACTTTCTTTAGCATGTTCGATCTGCCGTCAAGTGTCTCAATATCGAATGACTCCATGTTGTAGAAGAGATAGAAGGGAGTACGGGTCGCAGGTTCGAGGCCTTTCTGCAATGCGTCCTTCACATCTGCGCCAGTGGACTTGACAATGCGACGAAATTCGTCAGACGTGGCGGGGACAGTTTGAGCAGGGGCCAGATAATTAGACATGATCGTCGAAAGTCTTCCAAGGCATGCAGCGATACTGTGGCGATAGGTTCCGTGTGGTTTCAGGCCTCGATGAGCGAGAGGGGTGACAGCTGGCCATGCGCGACTGGATTAGGGATGTGGTGGGGGTGCCAAGATACACGTCATCGGCTCGCTTGTCTCCACGTCTTCGACAACGTCGAGACAATGTGCGCTGCATCATTGATATATATAAATGTGGTGAGTATGTACGGGTGTACAATATGAGGCGAGCATTAAGACTGACACGACAGGCTCGAACTGCTCGAAGTTTTCTTAGAAGTCACTGGGATGACGAGTTTGGGCGACTTCACTAGGAGACACACCGACGACACGGTCCGCACCTTGCTCTTGAGATCGCTTATGATCGTGCGCCCATAGGACATTCAATCCATTGCGGATGAATCTGACCAACACGGTGGCGTCCTTGGAGGGGAGGGGGGAGGATCGACCGTGCAGCTTCAACCGGCGACAGATTGCCTTGAGCCTGCTTGTCCACACCACCAGCGAAGTATCCCACACTGTACCAGCTACCAGAGAGCAAGGCCAACAACATCCTTTGTCATCGCCCTTGCATCTTCTTGAACATCGCTTGGCTCATGATGGACGCAAGAATGACCATAGATAAGAGATGTCTCATCGTGCACGTTGTGCCACTATATGTTTCAGCCTGGACCCTACGTCCAGCTTGCACGAGGGCATTTCAGCAGAAGGTCACCGTTCGAAGCCCCCAACTCGGTCACACGTACGGTTTAGTGGATCCTGTAGTCATCTCGCTGAGGCACCCCCTCCGGAATAGCTGAGTTGTGGCAAAGCTTGGTTCGAGCAAAAGCGGCGTTGTGCAGACAAAGCGCATCTATCGCGGTGGCAGACTGCACTGCGTGCGGAATGCCAGCAAAGGCATGTTACCATGGTATATCCCGCGAAGCAATAGTGCAAAACGAGCTCGCATGTATCTCGTCGACGTGTCAGCATGATCGCTTTATCTTGGAAAACACTCGGGTTGTTGTTCATGGCCCCTACAGCTGATAGGAAAGGATATCACACCCTAGTCCCAACGTGATTATTGATCTTCAAGCGAGTGTTATGCGCAGACAACAAACCGATCAGTCGAGAGGATGTCGTCAAGGAAGGCGTGTCATAACGTCGTGCGCTTATCGTGTGATTGACAGCACACAAAGCAGGGACTGCCCGTGAACGCCTTGACAGGAACACTGTTCCGAATACTACACAGCCAACGGACCGAGCGTCAGAATGTCAAAGCTGTGTACCTTGTCCCCAGCGTGTACCGTCTCCAGGTATCTCGTACACGAGTCCTATCTTTCACCGCCGTCTTGGCGCATAGATATAATCTCGCGTGGGCAGCATCGTGCATCCAGATCTCATCTCGACCGACACGACCCACACTCTTCCATCTATACAATATACAGCACACCACACGAACACCTGAGAGACTAGGTACAGTTGCATGACGATGTCTTCATCAATTTCCAGTGTGTGGAAAATGGGTCTCATACAAGTCGACAATCGCTCAAGCCAGTTTCGGATGGAAGTGGGCAACGCAGTGACAAACTTCGAGCAATAGTCTGGATGGAAGTCGTCTCCCCCATGTTCGATAATCAGACCAGGCCCCTTGGTCAATTCGGTGGAGGCGGTAACCTTGACAAAAAGCTCCTTGGTGGTGACCTACACAAGAAACTGAGGGAGATCAGAACCAAGTTGAAGAAAGCTCGACCCCAGCAGGTTGAGGGCTCGGAATGATAGTATCGACGGTGGCTGCCGTATAGCAGACTCTTCCACGTTTGCTCTTTCCATATCACTCGAGGTTGAGGGCTGTAATATTCTTCGTGACTCTCAAAGCTGGTACGATACAGTAGCCGGACTTTCCTCCCAACTCTCGCACTACGGATCAAGGCAGCAAGTTAGATCTCGTACCCTCTCTAGGGTTATTGTCCGTTCATAGAGAAATCGGAAAGCATGAGACTAAACGGAAAGATCAATGAGGGGTTTCTTGGTGCCGATGACAGGTTTGCCGCAACCCGGCTACAGTGTTGTACCCATACGCGGTGGAGGGGCGGTCCCTCTGTTCTGGTTTCAGATCTCCGAGCGCGTCGACTTGCGATAATCCTATAGTAGTATGGTACGGAGCAGCCATGCATAACTGGAGCGCGCTGTTCGGGTGATATACTTGAATGGATATTCAGACCGACGCTTTGCGGTCAGCCTATGCGAGAGTAGTCTTTCCCATCATATCGGTATCGTAGGAGGCAGATGTCCTGCGCCCTTACGATGTGGCGACGTACACGTAAATGCTAGTCTACGAGTGTTGCTGGACTTTATCGTCGGCTTGAGTGGAATCTGTTGTTGGGATGAATATGATAGTGTCTTTCCCATAGGTTACGAGGTACTCTCGACGTGTTTATGCTGGTAGATACATTGACCAACTCCACAAATGCACAGTGATTGCATCTAGGCGACAGATCGTCAGGTTCAAGAGTCATTGGAGGCATGGACGATGACTCTATCACAGTACCACGCTAGACAAAGTTGGTGGCTGGGTCTAGACTTCTTCGTGAGGCAGCCACTGTTATGACTCTCCCAGCCTTGTTCTCACGCAGCCTCGAATCTCGTTATATGTTGTCGCCCCATTTTCCAAGAGGTACTTGGCGAAGCGGTACCCTTGCATATGATACCCCATGGTTGCAGCTTCGACTATCTGTTGGCTCACGAGTCCCGGCTTTCTGAACTCTGTCTCGCTCATTTTCTGTCGTCTCCCCAAACTTGGCCTCGCCTTGCTTCGGGACATTTCTTTTTTAATACAGGAGGCTTCCCCTTTCCACCTACAGGAAGCGTCCAATTCCACGACATTGTTGCCGTTAACAACAACAAAGACTGCCTCTGAGAGCGCCACGAGCTCTCTTGCAATCCAACAAACATGGCGCCTGCTGCCAGCACAAACAACTTGCCCATCCGTGAAAAGGCACCTGCTACCTCACACGCCCGACACGGAAGCAAATCAATGGAGGGTCAGAGTCGTGCAGTAGCGGCTAGAAGCAGGACCGGCTCAGCTGCTCGTGAATGGGGTCACGTCAGCAAGTCTAGAAAGCAAGCACAGTTCGACTCAGTCGTTGTCTACGCCGACCCGAAACCAGCAACATCCACCACAGTGCCCACCCACTCCGAGCACGACGTCACGGCAGAGATCGAACGGCACCTGCGTGCAAGCGGCCCTCGAGGTATCAAGATCCTACCAGCTTTCCGCAATGCATCAAAAGACCCGCCCATCACTCCCGGCTCTCTCGCCGAACTCGACATGCAACGGATCATCAACAACCCTGAGCTACGTCACGAAGTGAACTTTGAGCGCGAGCTCCATTTCAGGCCCAATCTGGACGGAGTACGGGGCAAACAAAAGACCAACTCAGCCAAGAACTACTGGAAGGCGCTGGAAGCCGAGCTGTATATGCTGGACCTTTCGCAAAGAGCCAGGGCACAACCTGATGGAACCATCAGCCCACACTACTGGGAAAACCTCATGCGGGAGAGCAGAAAGAGGCTGCCTAGTGTCTTTGAGGTAGTCCGTGACACCCTGACCACGCTGGTGCCCGATCAAGACCAGGCCAAGATCACGGAGCGACTGGACGTCGATCTGCTTATTCAGCAAATCGACAACGGCGTATGCGATCTCGTGGACCTCGCAAACTGGCTTGGAAAGGTATTGAAGAATCATTGCGCTCCGATGAGGGATGTTCTGGTGGACAAGATGCGCAAGGCCATCACCAAAGGTGCACAGCAGGCGGATCAAGAGCTGATGGTCAGCGGACTGCGGCAACTACTCAACCTACTCGAAGCAATGAAGCTGGACGTGGCAAACCACCTGATCAGGCACATGCGTCCACTGCTGGTAGCCGACACGATCAACTTCGAAAAGCGGTACAACGACCACCGCATCGGTCTTGGCAAGTTGGATCCCGAGGTCCCACGATTGTGGTTGAAACAGGAGTATGACACACTCAGTGCCATCGAAAGAACACCCATGTCATATTTGGACACCCTGACCCATGCACTTCTGAGAGATCTTCTCTTTTGCTCAAGTACTACCAGTCTTACCTCGACTTTCTATCTCGACCTCGATCGTCTGCGCACGATCCAGGTTGACATACACAACATGATCTGCCATCTGGTCTGCGGCAAAATCCTTGTCGACCTGCTCGGTTCTACAGTATCGCGATGTGTCCTGCCCAAGGCGTTGTCAGTTTTGCGTATTTCACTCACAGCAATCGTCGGGTCGCAAGGTTTCTGGGCTGAACGCATCGAAAACATCGCAGCGGAGATCGTTCGCATCGTCCTCGCGCTCGAAGGTCGTGCATGTCCGTACGATGCGGACTTGATCACCCTAGCAGAGTTTAGGCTCCAAGAGGACCTCGATCCGAACTCTTCGGCCTTCCGCGATCAAGCTAAAGACCTGCTCTATCGTCTCCTCCCCAAGACCAAAGAATGTGTCAACGCACACTGCAGGATGCCCGCCATCGAGCTGCAAGAGGCACTTGTTCCGCCAATGCCTACCGTGCCGACACACGCTTTCGGCATGGGCGCTGTCTGCGAGCCTGTTGCAGTGGCTCGGTCCACGGATCCAGACATGGAGCTCGTTTGCCGCTTCTCACACGTTGTCGTATTGCATTGGCAGGTCTGGGCCGATCTAGTCTATCTCGTCTAGCCAGAGCCAGAATACGGCCTCTCTTCCCCACCACCCTCGGTCTCCCCAGATCCTGTCAGTCGCGCAATCTTCGACCCAGGCCACAAGTTCATTCCCAAAGCTGTCACCACCGACTCTGAGGGCAATGAAATGCCGACCCCCGCAGTATCTCCCGACCCGAGGCCGGACCTTTTTGACAATGACCAAGGAGACTCGTTTGAAGGCACCACACGGTCCTTCTTTCTCTCTGAAGATTAAGGTCATCAATAAGTCCTGACGCTCCATACAAAAACACTCGACTCACCTTAGCACCCGACCTGGACAAGGCCCACCTCACCAGGTAGCATCAATCTACCGAACAAAGTGGCGGCCCCACCTTTCCTTCTTACCTCTGGTTTGACTCTCGGCGTTTCACCGGCTGTGGCTGTGATTTTGATCGTAACGTTGACTTCGTGAAAGATGGACGTCGATCTGTTATATGTACGCAGCAAACCGTTGATGAAGTCACTACGCAAGCTCATATTCTTCAACACTCTAAACCATATAATGTGTCATGATCTTTCTGGGGCTATAAAACCGTAGGCAATCCTCTCACTCTTTTGCTGAGGCATGCTGTTGTCATCCTCCTAGGCCAAGACAGTGAAAATTGCCAGTCGACGCGGTGGAAAGAGTACCCAGCCACGCTCGTGCTTATCTCTGACGGTGCCACATCGGCAGAATCGCTCTTGCCTCATTCCAGTACTTTGGGAGAAGGCGCATTCAGTCGACCGGGTCTTGTGATGATGTCTGTAGCGAGTATAGTGTGGTTCTATATAGAGCAAGCGAGGGAGCGGTGACTCGCAGGATCAAGCCGTCCAGCAGCTGAATGAGGGCAATGTGGCTTATTGGCAATGAACACTCAGTACCCACTACCGTACCAAGTCTGTCAGGGGGAGCTGTTGTTTCGTGCATGCTGCAGATGACCCGAAAGCTAGTCAACCTATCACGGCGGCAAAGACGTTCCTTTCGCCAGGGGCAGGACGCTCGAGCAATCAATCCGAAGGCTTGGCCTCAGAGTGGACGAGGCAATCATATGCACAGTGGCTGCGCCTTTTCAACTTGCTGTGCCTTGAGGTTGTCGCCGCGAGTCGCTTCTTCGTGCCCGGTAAATATGCTTCATCTACTTCGCATATCGGACTCCACTGAAGTGTCGCATTTTGTACTGAGACTAAGGCAATGTTCAAATCAAAACTTTGTGAGATTAGGCACAGCGCGAGGCGTCAATGGAGTAGCTTTCAAGGCAACCTCTATGCAGGGGATACACGAAGGCTACCATCTACTCTACAACAAGGCAACCGAGTTGCCTCGATTTCTGGTGTGAAAATTGGCAAGACGTGGATTTTGGGCCTTTAAGAGGGTGTTAGTCGTCGTTGTTTTTCAGAGGCGGATCCATATCCTACCTATCTACCCTTTGGCTCAGCTGAAAATTGCATCTTGAGATTCTACACAAAGAACAGCCTCTCGTCCGATCACGATCATCCCATCCCGCCGAAATCAATCTGACCAAGTTTCAACTGCGAAGCATCAATCATACACCTTTCCTTCTGAGGCCAGACCCAATCCGATGTGAGTCTTCCACCGCTCCGGCTGCCAGCTAAGTCGCAAGACGCCGTCTTGTTGCCTCCATTGCTCATCGCTGATACTTTAGAAGGGCAGCCCCACGTTCGTGCCGTGATGAATCATCCTCGCGGACATCCATGTACAGCAATCGAAATGAACACACACCCGAGGCAGACTCCTCGCATAATAGATCTCCAATTTCTGCTACCAGCAAGAAGTTCGCCAATCTTCAAATCAAATCGAACTCTCCTCCGACTCCGGAGCCGCACTTGCAAAGGTCGACGAGCTCTCTCAAGCGACCGGCGACAGACGAACCGCTCGACAGAGAGTGTAATGGATCAGAGTCACCTGGGAAGGAGGCGATTCGTCACAATAGCCACCAGTATAGTCCGTCCTACCCTAGTTGTCAGCCCAACTACAAGTATCAAAAGCATGAGTCTTCTTGCAAGAACCGAGAGTCGCAGACTTCTTGTGCAGAGATGAGGCCGCAGCAGGACTGTGGGCGATCTAGTCCGAAGATAACGATAGACAATCGTCAAGACTCTGGGATGGCGATGGAGGTAAGACAGCCACTTCCTCTCACGCAAGATGCGACACTGATCATGAATCAGCCTCCTCCTCAGCCTCAGAAGCCTCAGCGCCGGGTTGGAAATTGGCGAGATAGTATTGCATATGCAGACGCGCAGCTCATCCCTCAACATTCTCTGCACCTATCGGGCAAGGGCAAATGGGCGATGGCATCACAGCCCAAGTTCTCGCCAATCTCCCAGGAACAGCTTGCCGCTGAGGTCAAAGGCATCTACGCTGGCCTGGTCATGGTCGAGGCTAAGTGCATCAACATTGACTCTCAGAAAGCCTCGCACCCTGAAGAGCGACTTAGCACAGAACAGTGGCAGGCCTTGGTTGCTCTGCATAGAACGCTGCTATACGAACACCACGACTTCTTGATGGCGACCCAACACCCAACAGCGAACGTTGCACTTCTTGGACTTGCAACAAAAAACTCCATACCGGCGCGCATGTGGAAGCACGGGATCCACGCTTTCTTAGAAGTCCTGCGCCACCGAAGACCAGAGTCTCAGGAGTATATGCTTGCGTTCATCTACCTTGCCTACCAAATGACGTCACTTCTCCT
This sequence comes from Cladosporium phlei, assembly GCA_003614995.1. Lineage (NCBI taxonomy): Eukaryota > Fungi > Ascomycota > Dothideomycetes > Cladosporiales > Cladosporiaceae > Cladosporium > Cladosporium phlei. The sequence continues at coordinate 17,760 of QZFA01000206.1, read as the reverse complement.
CGAGACGGTGCCCAATTTTACTGATACATGGATCGAGTGCTTGGGCGATCTTGCGCGCTATCGCATGGCAATCGAAGAAGACCGTGAGATTCACACAATCTGGGGAGGTGTGGCCGGACGTTGGTATGCAATGGCAGCAGACCGCCACCCAGTTGTTGGCAGGTTGTACCACCATTCTGGTATCTTGGAGAGGCCTTCTTTGCGCAAGTTCTACCTCTTTGCGCGCTCATTAACATCCGTCGTTCCTTTCCTCAATGCGAAAGAGTCTCTTGGAACTCTTTGCTCGCCTGTACTGAACGATGGGGTCCGCACTGGGGCTCAGCTACCCGAGACTTCTTTGATTCGCTTTCATGCTCGTGCTTTCACTTCGAAGGATGAAGTAGAGCTGGTCGCGAGTGACGGCGCGCAGGCGCTGGCACAGCTGGCCGACCAGCCTGACGACAAGTTTGCTGGCCACGGCGTCGCCTTGGCCGTTACCAACGTCGCAGGAATCTTCGGATACGGATCTCCCAACAATGTGCTCCGCCAGCTTTACGACTCTGCCCTGAACAAAGACATCCAGGCTTCCCGCCCGTCACAGCAACACGGCATTTCATCTACTTCCCAACTCACGAGCGAACCCATCCTTTTCGATTCAGAAATACCATCTCCTTCCGTCGTCGACTTCTGCTATCATTCCTTCAACACAATCATACGCCGGACACCTGGAGAGAAGAAACCTCTGCAACGTCTACTCCCTTTCGTGCACGCCACGCTCGTTTTCTTCTCCAGCATCGAAATACTCCTTTCTTCGTCCAAACAATCATCAGCAAACAAAAACAAGACAAACTCTCAAAATACGATGGACACTATCCTTCCAAGCAACAAATTGGACTGGTCCGCTCTCTCTGCTTTCCTTAACCTGGCCGCGTCGCTCTACCCCATCACGCCCGAAATCGAAGAATCTGCAGACAAGGGCACGTTCCCGACCAACGGCGTCCCGTTGCTCGAAGATTACATGATCCGCGGCCTCGTCTGGACGCAGTGGTACTTTAGCCCCAAATGGTTCGAAGACCACAGCGAAGACGACGATGGCTCGCGCGGGATAGAGACTGAAGACAATGGCAAGCTGCCACACCGCGCTGCGAGAGTGCTGTACTTGGGCATGACTCTCGCGCGCAGGTCAGGTTGCTTGGTCTACGATCCCGACACCAAAAGCTTCTCTGCGGCTGATGATGTATCTGCTGTTTTTGTTGCTGCTTCTGCCTCAGACGTCGACGACATGGACACAACCACTGCTACTGCTGCTACTACTACAGGAGACTCTCTTTCTTCGTCTGTCAATGGCGGTGGCGACTCGTCGTCGGCTGTCGACAGCGACGATTACGTCGTGGTACCCAAGCCCACGCCGACGGTAGATTCTTCGCGCTCTGATCCATGCGTAAGCAACGCGGGCGGCCCACAGACCGGTGGGACCCGTGCTGCTGTAAACAACTGCCACCAGAAGAGAGCGTCGTCGTCATCTCTGTCGTCATCCAAGTCTAAGAACGAGGGCAATACCAAACCCAGCAAGAGCATCAACAACAAAAAGGGAGCGGAGAAAGATTCGCGCCGGGCGGATGTAGATGTCGCGATTGTCGACGGTGACGATGCGATTGGCTGCGAATGACTGTTTCTTTTGTGGTACGGTGCTTTGGTTCGCGCGTTTCGGTTCGAGCACAATGTTGAGTACGTTTTTGAGGGGACGCCGGTGGGTGGTGGTAGATGTCACGTAGGGAACTGCTGTGGTTTCCCGGAAAAATGGCGGCTAACTTATCTTTGTATAGCTATTGTAGATGTGTGCAGCCATTGTCCATACTCACCGTTGATGCTATTCCTGGGTCGTTGTCGTCGAGCTCGAAATATGCTAGAGGACAGATGCTGTCAATGGACAAGCAGGCGGGTCACACGTTAGTTATGTTGGAGACGCCGCAGACAACTGATTCTACACGAGCTTATGAGCTTGATAGGCTGGAGGCATGAAGCTATCTGCATGGACATACGAGACGGGAATCGAGCTGGGGGTTTGAAGGTCTCTCATACGTTTCGAAGGCCATGACACCACATTGGTCCTCCGTTGAGCATCTTTGTTCCGCAGCACTCTTCGACAGAACGCTGGCTCCAGGCTCACGGGGAAACCACCGTGTTCCGAGTTTCCCGTTTCCTCTACCTGACACCTCGTACATCCCGAGAGCTGTGCTACTTCATTCGCCCTCCTTTGGAAGCACTTCGCAGACTCCAACGCGGAATTGGGTTCAGGCTCACAGCGGAAGGTCAATGCCGCTGCTGGAGCGCACGCCAAAGTGCCGAGCGTGCTTCATCCCGTTCAACTTGGCAGTGACGAGAGCAGCCCAAGACACGAAATGAGAGTCGCCGTGGGAGAAGGAGGCCAGAGAGTCCAAGTTTGACCGCTCGGTAACGAAGAACATGTTGTTCCACAGGCCCTCATCCCTCGTCGACTCGGCGTCCGCGGGCGTGCGACAACAGACCTTGTGACATTTGAAGTCTTTCAGCTGACAAGCCTTGCTGCAGTAGACCTGGACCTTGCACTTCGAACAAACGAGCGGAGAGTGGTCTGCCGCACAGCCTCCACAGTGCTTCGGGTCTTTGCTGTAGGCCATGTCTTTCTTCCAACAGGGGCCCACAATTGCAAATTTGTCACTGTCGACGCCTCCCTTGGCGAACGTCGGCATGTAGCCGACGGGATTGCCGCCCAGCATCATCGAAAAGCAAGCGTCGTCCATGGATCTGGATGAGTAATCGGTCGGACGCGCGAAGCGCTTGAAGTCGATCGGAGTGCCAGGTCCGAAACCGTCAGGGCCGTGAAGTGCTTTGTTCATCTGCTCTTTGGCGGCATCCATGAGTGGAGCGACGGGGAGAACTCCATATAACCTATGTTCGTACATACCTTCGAGGCTAGTTGCGAATAGTCGTCGAGCCTCCAATCTTTTGAGTCAGATACTGGTAACAACACGTAGTTCATTGAATGATGGCCTCGTTGTGAGCATCCTAAGGGGCAGAATAAATACTTGCCTATAAGCCTGAGGCACGATGGATGAGGTCAAAACCTCTGCATAAACACACGAATCGGATTTGACGCATGTTATACTGTACATGTAACAAGGGATATCATTCATCCCGAAAGCTATGTTGTATCATCTCATCAGTCTCCTATCGGATGGACTAAGCAAAGACCAAAGAATCGGCTTCAAGCTGATAGCGGAACCGCCGTGATCCGCCTCCTGACGACCGCGTCCCTTCGCACGCCACCAAATCTCCAGACGTAACTTACTCATCGTCGGCCATGTTGGCGGCGAAATTAGCTGCAGGGGCAAAAACACCCGAACGAAACCTCCCGGACCCACACGGCGACTCAGTGTTGGTGTGTATCCTCCTCAAACATCGGGCGTCCTCTGGCATGGGAAGGCACACCTTGTACCAACCGAAGTCCTTCCACTGGCAGGCTTTGCGGCAGTAGACCAGGTCTCTGCGCTTTTGAGCAAATGAAGGACTTGGCGTGCCAACTCACCTTTGCAAAGCTTGTTGTCAGCGATTTGTTGCCTTTTCGCTTTACCTAGTATATAGGCTTTCCGGTCGTGAGCGGTACGGATGCGAGGGTTCCGATGAACATCTCAAGCGGTCGCCGAATTGAGTGGGTCAACGCTTCCGTTCGCGCGATACATCGGCTTCTAGGCAGGAGGAATCCCGAATAACACACGCTGAATCTTCTCCAGGATTGAGCAATCGAGTTGACAAGTCGGCGAGATGGGTGACAGCTTGCGAAGGAAAATGATGGTACGTCCAAGGAGGAATTCGAAGCGTTCCTGGTCGATGAGTGTGCGCAAATAGGAAGTGTGCCATGTCACGGAGAGGACAAGCATGTTGCCGAATTGTCTGTGCGGGTGTTAGTAAAAGCGTTTCGTTTCAATCAGTGCGTCATCAGCAAAACTCACGCATGAGCGGTGCCGTGAATGTTGGTCACGATCAACCGATCTTGTATATTATGAAAAGCAGCAGTACTTTGCATGGCAGCCTCGATGCATCGCTTGGACGCTGCCCGGATTTCGCCCTCTCCCATCAACTTAATGGCCTCGAAGAGATGGATATCAGCCTCATCGCGAGGGTTGCGATTTACGTCCAGTGCAACTTCCTCAACACTGCTGCCGTCTCTGACGTGAGGCATGATGTGGAGTGCATAGTCCAAGAAAGGCCTGTTGATCACGTATCGCGCTCCCCAGTACTTGGCGCGTAACCTGGCAGACAAGATGCCCTCAGGTGGCGGATCGTTGTCTTTCCATTTGAGATCATGCGGCAGCATAGCTCGCCACCCGTGCAGAATCGCCTCGTGCCCATGCAAAATCGCTTGGACTTCTGCGAGAGGCTGGTTCAGACAATCGGGACCATAGAGCTGTCTATGCACCTGGTTCAAGCGCTTCCGCAGGAACATTTGAGCCGTGTAGAAAAGGATGACGTTGTTGTAGCTTTCGCCCTTCTTGTCTTCGTGAGGCGCGAGACCTTCGTACGTCTCCTCTTCTGCCAGGTTGTGTGGCATCAAGAGTAAGTTCTCGATGCTCTGGATGCCACTGGACGGCAATCGAAGCTCCGCAAGAATGTCGCTCTCAAGCTGTAGACAGGTCCAGGAGGCAAGCACAATCAAGTTCTGTCGCATGTCCGTGATGAGCTTTTGGCCCTTTTCGTGCTGTCTGCGCACGTCGCCATAGGCAGTCCAGTAGTTATCGTTGTATAGCTTGTATCGGTCAAGCAATATCTGGATGACTCGTCCAGCCATGGTGATCCAGCTCATGCTCTCTTTGACGCGTGCTAACTGTCCCTTGTACATACCAGCCAGCATGAACATTTGCGCGTGGATCAGGTCGTTGCCATCCCCTTGATCACCGAGGATCTCGGCGGCTTTGGCGTAATAAGCAATGCCAGGAATTATCTCGACGTTCGTAGCCGTCCGGGAAGAAGAGGGTCTTTCATCGAAGGATGATCTTCGACTCCCAGGCAAGTCTTCTTTGTGAGCGCAGATCTTTCCCAATGCCAAAACAAGGTAAATGACAGCATTGCTTGGAGAGCGCTCAGTGTCGACGAGCCGCTCCCGTCGGAATTCGCCGGCACCAATACCTTGAGAGCTGGAGGGACCGTTTGAACGCTGTCGCTTGGTAGGACGATCCGACTCGCCGTCACCGACAGCCCAGGTGTCATGCGTGCGGTGACTATTGGGGCAGTATCGCGCAATGAACATGTTGATCGATTTTCCGGTCCTCGCCTTGTCAAGGAAGGGATGCATCACGTGCATATGTTCCATGTAGCTGTCCCACAGGTTGAGGATGGTTGTTTGATCGAGGTCCAGCGTGCCGTCGGGCTTGAGACCGCCCACTGTGTAAAGATGTGAGCGCGATTCGGAAGCCGGGTACGCATATCTGGGAAGCCCACAACCCCAGATACCCTCGAGAGGAGACGGCACATCGAAGAAGCTGTTTTCACTGCCTCCAGGGCTCGCTGGGCCGCCAGGTTGTGTGCCGTCTAGCTCTCCCATGCTTTCGCCACGACCGTACAAGCGTAAAACGCCGCGGTCCTCAGCTTCCATGACGTAGCAATCGTTGACATCGACATTGGCCTCTTGCAACAGGGGTCTCACGCTTGGCCACAGAAGAATGAGTTTGTGAGGTGCTGTTCGGTGGTCGTCCAATTCCTGCTTGCGCTTGGGTGCCGGCTCCTCGGGTTCGCAAGGTTCGCTTGACGCGATCGGACTTGACCTGCGCTGCTCCATCCGTCGCAACCGGTCATCGAACACGCACAATTTGGTGTCAAGCACCTGACGCAAATCTTGGTTATCTTGAACGATCTGCTCCAGCTTGGCGATGACTTTACCCATTACCCTGCCGTTCTTTGCAGGTGGCGGATCATAATATTGACAAGAAAGATTGCTTTCCTTGCAGTGCGAGCACGGTTTACCTTCGTCACATTTCTGCTTCCGGTTTCGACATTCTCCACAGGCTTGTGTTGCGCGCATTTGCATCTTCCGTTGGACGTTGGAGTTGATCGATGCAGCTTGCGAGCCGTCCCCAGGCACTTGAACATGCACTAGTGGTTGGTATCCATTGCGGTTGTCCATCACTGGGGTCATGGCATAGTGGACGTGAGGGTCACGCTGAGGTAGAGGACCCGGATGAGGTGGATCTTGAGGTGGCGGCGGCGGGTCTTGACGTGACTGCAGGACGTCGGTATTCGCGCTGTTCTTACGAAGATGGACTGGCTGCTTGGGAAAGGGGAGGCCGTGGGACATTCTGACGGAGTTGGTATTATGGCTATCGCAGGGGTTCCCTCCAGCTCCTTGGGCGCTGCTGAGGCGTAAGAGCAAAAGCTAGGGATTTGGCTACCGTTGCAGAGCGATAGTGGAAGGGGCGGTCGGTCCAATTTGTACGGAGAGGTGGTGGTCGTGATCGCAGACAACTAGGCGTAGGTATGGCGTAAGGTGATGATGGTGGGCGCAGATATTGTGTGTGAGATGGTCGCAGTACAGCACGAGCTCATCAACTGGTGTGGAAGTAGAGAAGTCTTCACTAGGCTGGGCCAGCAAGATGAGAGTGATAGCGAGACGAAGATCGGGATACCGATGCATTCATGAAGCACTACACCGGAAGACGCGAAGCAGAGCTCCGTGGCATCTCGTCGCAAATCCCTGTCTCGTGTATGCAGGCGCCACTTGAATTAACGGGTCATGGTCGATCGTGTTCCCATCCTTTCCTAACACTCGAGGATCCTGACCGCCCCATTGGAATGTTACCTCCGTGCCAGGATCTGGTGAGATGGCACGGTAGATATTGATGCTCATGTCGTTGTCCAGACCGCAGATCAATCCGGGTGGGAAAGCACATCTCCAAAGTCCTTCCCCTCGTAATCGAACCTCGACACTCGTGAGGAGCGATTCGCGTTCATCCCCCACTTGGCACAGTGATACACATCGAGGACGCACGTCCTTGGGATGTGCGGCACAATCGACCGATTGGCAGAGAAACCACTCTAGGCCCCCTCGGTACCAATCTGAGTCCGCAGCGGGCGAATCACATCCATGTGTTCCTGGGGGATGAAGCACGGTCCGTCATCATGTTGTTGGGTCAGCTATCGCTTCGCATTTGCGTCAGGCTAAACTCCTCATTGGAGCATGCAGGACTCGCTGAAATGAGAAGCTGCAGAAGGATGAAAGTCGCTTCCAGGAAGGTCTCTCCATTGTTCTCATCTAGATTGTCGGATGCAAGAGCTTTCCAATATTTGGCGGTTGTTGAACGACCAGCTATGGGCGGTCGAATGGGATCGTGTCAAGCCACAATCCTTCCTTTGCTACGGTATCCCGTGCTTCCCACGGCTTCGCCGATATGTCCTCCTGCAGGCGACGCATGCTCTGACGCCCCCCTCTTTGGGTAGCCATCCCGACAACTCGAGCGTCAGGCAAGCTCTACAGGGGTATGAGGCGCGGCTTGGTGACGGCCCCTGCGCAAGCTTGCAAGCATCGCTCTCGTACAACTTCTTCAGGAGTTTCCTCTTGTTCACAGAACATTCTGGTCAAATTTTGCGCATTGTTGCTCGATACCTGATCATCACGTTAAACGTTTCTTCCCTCGGCGCCTTACCGAGACCAGAGCCACCAATTCACCACACCTTCAATCATGGACAATCACGAACAGAAGTCGAAGGCACTTATCAAGCGTCTTGTTGAAATGCTGGGAAGCAAACGGTTCGACAATCTTCAGAACTTGCTCAGTGCTGCGACATGTAGCAGTGGAAGAAATGTCCGGTTAGAGGATCTCTCTGACTTGACCCGTTCATCATGCGCTGCACTTAGACGTGGACTGGCGGGGATATCCTTGGCGAAAGAATGTCAGAAATGGAACGAAGAAAGACGGTTGAAGAAGACGTGAGTAGACTCTTTGCTGGCTCGTGACAATCGACTGATACTGGTTTTGTCAGCAATCTGAATGGGTTCCTCAAGGCAAACAGACTCCCCCAGTCACCGTACCTCAGTGCCCTAAGGCTCGGTAACAAACTCGTCAAACTGGAGCGTCAAATGGATCCGGACTTTTGTGGATTGTTGATGTTCTGTCATTTTGAACTGTGGCACGTTAATTACGACGAACTCCCGGCTGTGGTGCGAAAGCTCGTCTCGGACAAAACCTTGATGGCTTTAGCCAAACGTCACAAAGGTTGGTTCCTCGAAGCCTCAACTCGTTACGAGGGTATGATAATCCAATACTTCCAACAAAGCATGGCATCGCTAATGTCCTGACGACAGAAGAAGTACGTTCGTGCAAGTCCACCCTTGGCATTCCACCACAGCAGTTCCACCAGGATACCGACCAGTCGCCTTCATGCGGTGAGGAAGACGATGTAACAGCAGGAACGGTAGACAGCTTGACGCTACCGATACAGCTTTTTCGGGAAGGAGGTGGTTCGATCCTGGCTCAAGGGGCTTCGCGAACAGAATATCGTCCAGAGCAGGAGTCTTTACTTAAGTCGACTGCGACGCCGCAAGTAATCAACAAGGACGAGGGGATCAGCGGCAAGTCGTTTGTTTCGCCCTTACATGGGTACTTCGACCGTTTACCCATTTGTGCGCGGTAGCCTAAGGATCAGCACGAGGACCAAGCAATCACCAGTCCCTGGGAACATGATCTCTTCCGCGCCTCCGAGACATATGTCCTGTCCTGGGATCAGCCGGCCCGTGCAAAACAACCCATTGCCAGGGCTCCATTCTTGCAAGGGCATAAGCACGACAGCATCGTCTTCTGCACCTCTGAGCCCACCTCGCACCCAATATGGTTCCTCCGATGACTGTATGCGACATACAGCAAAGCCAACAACAAGCTCTTTTGGGCTTTCGATGTCCTCCGGAACTCCTCTATGGAGGTGTGTCGTGACCCTTGTCACATTGCTAGCGTCCTACTCCATCATCAGTCTCTTGGAAGATCTTGCTCAGTCACACTTGCATACCTCCAGCCAAGCATTCAGGCATGTCCAAATCGTTGAATGTTCCTGATCAATCTCCAAGACTTGGAAAGCCAAGTTTATCCGGCGTTCTAGCATTCGGATTACGGGTTTCACAGGAGCGTGTCGCATCTGTTCGTACAACTGGTGTATAGCGCTTGCGGGGAGATTTCCGCCTATCCGTTCCTCTAGACCTGCCGCCATGTGTCCAATGTTTGTCGCAGCTCCAGTACTCTTATGGAGCCCGTCACTGTTGTTTGGTTCGTGAAAGGAGTGGTGGCTTGTACGCTTCGTCCGAACTAGCGAAGCGGACATCCATTTCTAAGCGCTCCACTGCCGAAGGCTTAGCCGATGTAGTTACCAGCGGAGCCTGCTGCGAACAAGATCTGTCTCTGCTACACCATTGCCATGATCCGGAGATACACAAGACTAAATTTAATCATAGCGCATCCCCTGCTATTCACACTGCCCAGCACGTTGTGGCACGCGACAAGATCTTGCACGCTGAGGCCAATCAAGTCTGCGCGACGTCAAATCGCACGGTCAAGTCACTCCGCAACCGCCCTTCACAGTTGAACGCGATTAGGTGCCATCAAGAAACGCGACTACTCGACGATAACCATACCTGCTGTCGCGAAACACAGTAAAAGCTTGGGAAACTGGAATATAGTACTACGTTGGCGCATATCAGGGAAGATAACGACAGGGGAAGGACACGAGTTCCACTTCCCTAGGTTGGAGGGCATCGGAAATGGTGACTTACCAAGGACAATGCAGCGCGCCTCGATCTACTGCACTCCCGAAATACCTGTGAGTATACTGCCGGGTAACGATTCGTATGGGACACATTGTCCCTACACGATATTTGCACTAGCTTTCCGGTTGAGAGGATTCAGAGCAAACGCCCCATGGCACGGTACCTCGATTCTTTGATGCATAAAGCGGTCGTCACAAGGATCGTGTCAAGGAACATGGCAACAATTTACTATGCGGCCGCTGTCGACGAGAGGTGTTTCGCCGACTGCGCGCACGCGAAGTCACGAAGTGGACATTCCACAAACGAACAATTCTTAATTTGGTATCCTGGTCGCTCAGAGTCTTATCGAGTGGATAGTTGCTCGTCGTGACATCTGAACCATGTTCGGCCAGCGGTCGGCATGGCTAGTCGTTGTTCATTGCGCCTCTCCAAATGACACTTCCACCGTGATGTGCTGTACTCTTTATTTTCCAAGCTCTTGCGGAGGTGTTCGTTACCAGTACGGCGAGGCAGATCACTGGGCTGTCCTTCCCAGAGCCTGTAGACCCTCACGTGCGTCTTCCATGCTGTCGACTGGCGCATTCGCTCATTCAGGGTGCTGTTGCCGATGGAACCCCATGTTCATGATGTGAGCCTGCAGAATCTTAGCAATGCTTGCGCGTTCAGACAAGAGGCATCGTGAGGGGTCCTCGCTGCGATATCACCGTGTCAGCCGCGTTCGGGACACTTCATCAGTGACCTCGGTCGGATGAGTCGTAGAAGACCGTACATAGGTCATGTAGTACAGTAACAGCCTTGAATGTCATTGTCTTGTGAAAGATCGCGCTTGCCCTTGACCCCAACCCCTATTGACTACTCCGCGAATGCTCCGGCTTCGACCTTACGGACGTGCGGGGTCCCGCTCATGACAAGCCTGCCTGCGATGAGACCCAGAACAAAGGAAACGCGTCATAAGACAGGAGTGTCTGAAACTAATGAACGTACTGTGCTGTGTCTACTGATCAGTCAGCAAGTGAGCCATCCTGGGGACAATGACATGCCGCTATAATACTGTATGCAAAGGACAGAGCAACAGGTCCGGACGTGTCGCAGGCTTGGACGGGTAACACGCCGAAGGCCGTCTTTCCACTTCTCGTCGGCAATTGAATATGATTCGGCGTGTGGTCTTCAATGACTTGTTGTCACATTCAAGGTAATGAAAGGCAGTCATTATAGCATCACGTAAAGTATGTACAGCCGACATCTTTACTACTGCACCGGTAGGGCTTGGAGGAATATACTTGGGTGTGGACCTCGAGCGCTCTTTCCATCTCAAACCCCTCCGCAACAGTCGCCCTCTTCATGAAAGTCCTCTACGAACTGATATTAATTGGCTTGAATGACTAACCGAATGGTATGATGGGGTTTGATGGGTTCTATCACGATCCAACAAACTACAAGGATAATCAAGGGTTGATGAGATGTGGTATCTGGGAGTTTACAACCCCAAGACTAACCCTAGATGGGCGAAAGCCAATAAGTTAAGTTAAGTTAACTTAACCTAGCGCCCATTGAGATTATCTCAGCAAGCTCAGACCCTCCTCCGCTTTGGGACTTAGTGACGGGAGGTTTAACTCCTGACCAATAAGAACGAGTCAGTGCTTGTGTCGCACGCGCCGGAGGGTCTGAGGCCAAATGGGACTCGCTTTGGTGAACATGCACGATTTCAGATTTCCTCCCAACCGCGCCAACAGCCACCACGCAATCACCACCAATACCTCACGTATGGGACCAGCCTCAAAGGAATTTGTGCATAGGCGCTATATGATGATACTGACAAATGCCGCAGAACCCGCCTCCTCATCTCAAGATACAACGACCAAAAGTGCCAAAATCCTTGTTACCACGCGTTTCCTGACACCATTGCGGCTACTTTCATCGCAACCAGCCCTCCAACCGTCCTACAACCATCCAGAACCCATCACCTAGGCGCCATCGTAAAGAGAAGGAACACACGGTGTTGCGCAATTGGCGCAGTAGGACTTGCAGCCTAAAGCGCGCGTTCCATCTTCCTGTCGGTAGACTGCGCCAGCGTAGAGGGCAGCCGCCCACAATCCGTCAACGCGCCACGTCTTACAGGTCGTATCAACTCCGACGAAACTGCACGCCATGCTACAGTGGTAGCCTCCAGGCGGTCTTCGTCGGCTGGCCCAGCTAGACGCGTGTCGCCCCAACTCACTCCAGCCACACCCGTTAGCGAGAGGTATTTCACAACCGCTCCAGTAACACCCGCCCGTGTGTCTTCGTGCCAACGAGACGCATCCAAGCACCCAACCCATCAACTCCCACCGGTGCGTCCTCGCGCCAACGAGACGCAACCAAGCACTCAACCCAGTAACACCCGCCGGTGTGTCTTCGCGCCAACGAGACGCAACCAAGCACCCAACCAAGTAACTTCTTTCGGCGCGTCCTCGCGTCAACGAGACGCGTCCAAGCACCCAACCTAGTACAATCAGTCATCCAGCACGGGTAACATCCAGGAGCATGCCTCGACAGCCTCGCGAAAAAGACGGGCGCAAACCCGATACCCAGCTGGGTCGCATTCGAGCCGCGGCGAGCCAAGCAGTACGTGACGCTAGCACGGTGCCCGACTTGATAACGCATAGAGATCGCATCTCCATGGCCTAGCTTCGTCAAGGAATCAACACCTGCCGAGAACCAGAGCAAGTCCGGTTTCAGCAAGAATACCTTCGGCATGCATCCAGCGTCTGCTCAAACACCCCCCACATGAGGAACAGGTCCTCATCCTTCAGCGTCTCATCTTTGGCATCGGGGATGTGTTCCTCATCGCCAAAACTGGATGGGGAAAGAGCGCAATCTTCCATCTGTTCTCCGTTCTGACCGACACGATAACCATCCAGATCATTCCCCTCATCAAGCTGGGAGAGGAGCAGCTCAAATCGATTGAAACATTACCAGAAGCAAAGTCATGCCTCGTCACCGGCCAAACACGCCTTGACAACGTCGGACTATTCACCGAGATCGCCAACGCGCAGTACAGCCACATTCTTCTAGGCTCCGAGCAAGCGGTTTGTAGCGAATTCTGTGACGCGTTGAAGTCACTATTCAACAAGGTGCGACTGGTCGCCATCGACGAGTGCCATCTCGTCAAGCAATGGGAGATCTTCCGTGCCGAGTTCGCCATGCTCAAATCGCTCCGTGAGGTCGTCCACGAGGATTGCGTCACGTTCGCATGTTCCGCTACGATCGACGCGAAGACGGAGGAGAAAGTGCTCCAGCATTCCGGCCTGCGCCAGGTCGGGCTCCGTCGCCACCAGACCGCCGTGATCCGTACGTCCGTTGACAGACCGGACATCTCCATTTGCGTACGCCCGCTCCCTAAAGGACATACGACAGACCCAGCCACCCTCTTCTTCACCATCAAAGACAGCGTTGACAACAGCAGCGCAGTGCCTGCCAAAATCCCCAAAACCATCATATTCATAGACAACAGACCCGAAGGACTCAAAGCCGCTGAATATCTCCAACGCACTCTCGTCTCCCTTACGTCCAAGTTTCCAGTCGAGTCGCAGTACAAAGATGATCACCAGCGCCGTGCATACTCTCCCACCACCATTGTCCAGACATTTACTGGATCCACCGCGGATTGGGACAAGAAGGTTCGATACAGAGACTTTCTCGGTCCCGATTCGCCCACCCGCATCATGGTCGCGACCACCCCGCTAGGTATGGGCGTCAACATACCTGACAGAGTTGTCAACAATCAACTCAACTCCAATCAACTCAACTGAGAAGTTGATTTGGTCAATCAACTCAACTGTAAGGTAGTCAAGGCTTGCAAGCCTTGAGTGAATGGTCACGTGACTCAAAGATTGGATAAATCTCCAGATCTTGGCAACTTTAAATGCTGTATAACGTCCATCCCTGGGTCGCCGGACACCCTGTGACACCGGACACTTTCACCCATATTCATTCTCCATCATCGACCTGCATGAACATCCACACAAAACACAGCTCTAATTGATCTTGAGTTGTATGTCTATATTATAGGCTGCGTGCAGGGCGCTTAGTTGCGTGGAGCACCTTTGCAGTCGTATTTTTGATGTTGCTATCCGTTAACACTTCAGCTTCTTTCATAATGCGCAAGCGACACATTGCGCGTGTGTGGTTGAGAGTAGATCTGCTGGATACACTGCTGCGAGAGGATCACGATACGTCAATTTCGTGCCGTTGGGACATGTTGGCGAGGAACACGACATCGAAAGAAGCACCAGTGCCACTTCTGAACGACTGGTTTCCAGGCCTGCTGACAGGGGCTTTGTGTGGAGATTGACCGATGTCGCAAAGTTCGCTGATTGTGATTTGCACAAACAACCCCGCGAGGCGGAGTCGGGCTTGCCGACGGCCCGTCCGCTGCATCGTGCTGTATCACTGGTTTTGCTCCGCATTCTCCTGCTTGGCTTGCGCTTAGCTCAATGCTGCCAGCAATCCTCCCAGAACGGCCTTGAAACAAGTAGAGATCAATTTGTCCAGCGAGGTTTGAAGATGAAGAATCAGACAAACCGACACCCTTTCATTTTTAGGCCTGAATGCAGCTAAAGCCACGGAGAAGACTAGAGCTTAGCCAGCCTCGGTCGTCTACAGCGGCGTGGCTTACTGCATGTATCCGGCATGGGCACTTGATGGCTGAGATGGCCGAATGAGCGAATCCGCATGCAGGTGGCTGCAGCTGCCAACTTATGGACTTGCTTACGGAACAGGCTTGAGTGCCACCCTTTACCTCCCTCATCACATCACAGGGCTCACCTGCCGTCGAAAAGGATACTGCTTCAAGTACGTGCACACCAAGATGAGTCTTACTCCAAAGCCGGGAAGACGTGAGAGGGTCCGCGACCGTTTGAGAACGTTTCTAGCGCCCACCCCCTCAGCAAAGTCCGCTTCTATACCCTCTGCTAGTCCGACACGTCACAGCCAGGATGCCGATACATCGAAAGGCACGCCCTCGTTATACGTTCCTTCGCTCAGGCAGTCATCTCGCACACCGTCGCCAAGACCCGAGCGTGAACAGCACAGGGGCAGCTCATCAGCAAGCGTTACGGGCTCGTCTTTGCCTGTCAGGTCAGCCTCATGCGTAAAGATACAAGGCCATGTATACAAGGGGCACGCAAGCAGCATACTCGCGGATGCACTCGAGGCCCTAGGTGACTGCGAGCGAAAGACGATCCGCGCGTGGCTATCCCCAGACACTATTGTGGTTGATGTAGCATTAGAAGAAGCGCGCAGTAAGGCTAGAGAGCTCCAAGCGCAAAGCGCTATCAAGAAGTGGAGCTGGGAGTACTGTGGTCGTCAGGTGTACGTCCAGGACCAGGCTGATAAGCTGGTACGATTCATCGACAAGTTCAAGTCTGTGGGAGATGCAGTAGCAAACATCGATCCGGTCCATATCGGACTGCCTTGGGCAGGCGTCCGGTTCGTTCTCGAGGTATTTCAGCCAGACGCGATCGCTCATTGGCGTGTTTGAACTGACTGAACTCACAAGCTCGCATTGTCTGACAGCAACCAGCGAGGCGCTATAGCGACCGGCATGGAAGTGGCTTTGTTCGCCAGCCACCGGCTTCGAGTATACTCGGAGATGCACGCCCAGCTTTCCTCATCCCCAACATCAGAGAACCTTCGCCGAGCTCTGGTCAAATTGTATGCGCGCGTGCTCGAGTTCCTCGCGCAAGCCATCGATATTCAGCCGAGAAGCACTATCTCTAGGGCAGCTAGACAACTGTGGAGCCCCGACGGCATCCAGCAATTCGAAGAAGAATGCGAACGGCTTTGCGAAGTAGCAGAGCAAGAGGCGAACATTTGCGACAGGGAAACTAGGGCACAATGGAGGGATCGTCTAGAGGACAGCCTCCGAAGCTTGAAAGATATCCACAGCATAACTACAAGCCTCTCCAAAGTGCACGACGAGGTGCATTTGGCAAAGTTGAAGTACGCCAAGGACGCGACATACGACTCATCCGCCGAGGGCGATCTTCCGAGATGCCTGGTGGGAACCCGGGTCGAGCTGCTCCGCGACATCCGTAGCTGGACGACAGACCAGAATGGCAAGAGAATCTTCTGGCTGTGCGGCAAGGCTGGCATCGGCAAAAGCACCATATCTCGCACCATCGCTGACGAGCTCGACAAAGACGGACGACTCGGTGCTTCTTTCTTCTTCAAGCGCGGCCACGCCGACCGAAGCCACGCAAATCTGTTCTTCCCCACGATTGCTAAACAACTTGCAGACAAGATACCAGATCTGGGGCACGTGATTGCAGGCGCCCTTAAGAAGGACTCCTTGCTCCACGAGAGACACATGACAAAACAGTTCGACAAGTTACTGCTACAGCCCATGCAAAACGGCCTTGCAGGCAACGCACTGCCTAAAAATTGCTTTATTGTCGTCGATGCACTAGACGAGTGTGAAGATGTGAGTCAGGTCGAGACCCTTTTGAAGCTACTAGGACGGATCGAAGGTGTCGTGGCCGCTAGGGTCCGGATACTCGTGACCAGCAGGCCCGAATCACCCCTCGTCACAGGGTTCGAGGAGATGTCAAACGACCTGCATCGAGACATGCAAGTGGAGGAGGCCCAAGTGCCCTCGATCCGGTCAGACCTCAGGATCTTCTTTGACCACGAGCTTATCCAGATCAGATCACGATACCGGCGGCTGAACGCATTCAGCTCGCTGCCCGTAGGATGGGCTAGACCGACAGATGTCGATTCACTGGTAGATAGGTCGCATCCGCTGTTTATCGTTGCATTCACGATTTGCAAGCTCCTGTCCTCATCGAGCAAACCGAGGGAGGATCTCAGTATGCTACTGGCCGAGGAGAAGAGCCACCGCGTAGCTGGCGCGCTCGGAGCAGTATACCTGCCCGTCTTGAGACAAGCCGTTCGTACGACTGGCGGGCAAGATATAGAGCATCAGGCGCTCAGGTTCAGAACGATCGTTGGATCCCTCATTCTATTACTCAACCCGCTCTCTGCCTCGGCGCTGAGCAAATTGCTGTGTACGTCGATAGAAGACGTCGGCATGTTCATCCCGCCACTACAGTCGGTGCTCAACGTCGCGAGTACGTTAGATGGCGAACCTGATCCCTTTGGGGCCATCAAGCTATTCCACCTGTCTTTCCGAGATTTCCTTATAGACCCTCAATTGGCAGTCGACAAAGAAATGAAGGTTTTCTGGGTCGATGAAGCACAAGGCCATGGGTACATTAGCGACCACTGTCTCCGACTTCTCGACAAAGATGCATTGAAAGAAGACGTTTGTGGCGTGAAAGCGCACGGGACGCGAAGGGCAATGGTCGAGAGAAAAATGATCGCTGAGCACCTACCCGACGAGGTGGCATATGCTTGTATCTATTGGGTAAAGCATGCCGTGAAGAGCGGAAGGCAGCTGAGGAGCAATGACGGAGTGCATCAGTTTCTGGAGAAAAACATGCTTCACTGGATCGAAGCCCTGAGCTGGCTCGGGATGGCGTCTGAGGTCATGCACAACTTCGCCGCTCTTCGGTCTCTTGTCAATGTAAGCCGCACCCCATTGTGTTCTCATAGCGCGACAAACTAACATGAAGTGGACAGCATGAAGAGGGCAAAGAGCTATTAAGCTTGCTAAATGATGCAAACCGTTTCGCAATCCGCAACCGTTACATCATCAATGAGGCACCGCTGCAGATCTATATGTCGGCGCTGCTGTTTGCACCTTCAAAGAGCAATGTGCGTCAGATGTTTGGTCACAGCTTGCATCGACACTGCGAGGTCATGCCTGGTGTGACAGAGCGATGGGGTGCGGAGAGGCAGAAGCTCGAAGGGCACAACAGCTCGGTCATGGCGGTGGCCTTCTCTCCGAACGGCAAGACGGTGGAGTCGGGGTCAGGTGACAAGACAGTCAGGCTGTGGGGCACTGCGACGGGCGAGGAGAGGCAGAAGGGTCAAAGCTCCAGGGTTGGTTCTAGTAA
>QZFA01000205.1:0-45476 GCA_003614995.1 Cladosporium phlei | reverse complement strand
AACCAGCCCCCCCCCACCCTCCACACCCCCCTCCCCCCCCCCCCCCCCCCCTCCCCCCCACACCACCCCCCCCCCCCCCCCCCACCCCCCCCCCCCCAACCTCCCCCCCCCCCCCCCCCCCCCCCCCCCCCCCCCCCCCCCCCCCAGAAATAAAATAAATCGGTTCGATTAATCAGTCTGTCTTGATCGGAGGGCTTGATCGAAACGGAGATACGGACCCACGCCATCGGCAAAAAAACACTCTCTCAAACAACCGGAAAAACTTGGAAGATGTCGGACAACAACGACCCTCTCCGCCAAACATGGGACATCGTCGTCCTGGGCTCCGGCGCCGCAGCCCTGACCACCGCTCTCGAAGCATTGACAACAACCTCCCAACCAGCACCCCGCGTGCTCATCCTAGAAAAATCCCCCGAATCATGGGCCGGCGGCAACGGCTACTTCACCGCAGGCGCCTACCGCGTCGCTCACGGCGGACTGCCAGACATCTTACCGCTCGTCTCCAACGTGCCCGACGAGCTGGCTTCGAAGATTGATCTGGAGCCTTATAACAAAGAGGACTTTGAGGGCGATTTGAGGCGTGTCACGGGCGGGAAGAGTGATGTTGGACTGGGAAGGAAGGTTGTGGACGAGGGTTTGGAGTTGGTGAGGTGGTTGAAGGAGGTGGGCGGCGTGAAGTGGGAGATGAGTTTTAGGAGGCAGGCGTTTGAGGTTGAGGGGCGGTGGAAGTTTTGGGGTGGGTTGTGTCTGATGGTTGGTGGGCAGGGGAAGGGGTTGATTGCTAGTTTGATGGGAGCTGTGAGGGAGAGGGGTGGTGTGGTTGTTTTTGATGTGAAGGGGAAAGAGGTTCTTGTTGGTGAGGATGGGAGGGTTGTTGGGATTGAGGTGGAGAGGGACGGGGAGGTTTTTGAAGTCAAGGCGGGTGCCACTGTGCTCTGTGCTGGTGGGTTCGAGTCGAATCCTGAGTTGAGGAAGAAGTTCTTGGCTGAAGGGTGGGAGAAGGCGCATACGCGAGGCACGCCGTATAATACGGGCGATATGCTGCTGGCTGCTCAGCGAGTGGGAGCCAAACTTGTCGGCGACTTCAGCTCGGGTGGATGTCACAGTACTGCGTGGGACTACGACTCGCCGGCGGATGGAGGTGATCGCGAGAAGACCAACGAGTTCACCAAGAGCGGGTACCCGCTTGGTATCATGGTGAATTCGGCCGGGCAGAGATTCGTCGACGAAGGCGTGGATCTGCGAAACTACACTTACGCCAAGTTCGGCCGGGCGATTCTTGAGCAAGCGGGTGGTGTTGCATGGCAGATTTGGGGCAAGGAGGGCCAGAAGTGGCTCAGGAGTGAGGAGTATCGAGACGAGATTGTGAGGAAGACATGGGCCAGGGGCGTCGAGGAGCTGGCAGACAAGTTGAGCCAGGACGGACTGACTGACAAGGACAGCTTCATCAAGACGCTGAACGAGTTCGATCAGGCTGTCGCTGCGCATGCAGAAGAGCATCCTGACGTGACTCTCAACCCGGCTGTCAAAGACGGGCTATCCACGCAGTCGAGTGGAAAGCAATTGGCACTGGCCAAGAGCAATTGGGCTCTTCCTGTCACCGAATCACCACTCCTGGCCGTGAAGGTCACGTCTGGCATCACCTTCACCTTTGCTGGGCTTGCAATCGATCCTGAAGACGCGGGCGTACTGCGGGAAGATGGGAGCAAGATCGAAGGCTTGTACTGCGCAGGTGAGATGGTGGGAGGCCTTTTCTACAACAACTATCCCGGTGGTAGTGGCTTGACCGCAGGTGGTGTTTTTTCTAGAGCAGCAGCCAAGGCAGCTGTGGAAAAATGGCGGATTGTTAACGATGGCAAGAACTGAGTCAAGGTGTCGTGATCTGAAGATGCTATAGCACTCGTCAGGATGCATATGGGTACATGAATAAGGGATATATCAACCATGTAGTATTGCAGAAGTAGACATGTCCAGTCAAAACACTTGGACGTCGCCCAGCAAAAACACGTGCAAACGTCATTGCCGGGGAAGCTGGGTCCAGTTCTTGCGCCGACGTTAAAGCATATGCACGACAGACTTGCGCGACTAACCACGACCCAATTCTAACCAACCTTCCCAGCACTTGCCGTACATACCCCGGACAGATCGACTGCAACATATCCAGGACATGAAATAGAAGTCGAGACGCGATATTGACCATCTCGACGCACCGCCCGTCTACACCGACCACCAACCAACCTACGAATCGAATCACCACTCGCGTCCTCGACAATCGTCAATCAACATGTCAGAAACATCACCCCTGCTCTCGCGCGAGAGCGGCAATGGCCCATGTCCTATACCAAAGGTCACCCGTAGCGTTACATTCAACCCTCAGGTCTCGACCGCGAGCCCACCCAGCAGGAATCGCCCGGGCTTTCCCTCGTCAGCAGCCACCTCCACCGGAAGCATACCCAACACGCAAAGTCTGCTCAGAGATGGCTCCCAGCCAATGCTGTCCGCGCTCAACAGCAAGCTCCGACGAAGGAACAGCTCTGGCGCGCCATTGCAATTACCCGCCGCCCCCGGAGTCAAGATTGGCCCTCAGAGAACATCCGTGCGAACACAGAAGCTGAAATTGCTGCCCAATCCCGAACTGGGCGACGATGGACCCGACGAAGAGAGTGGAAAAGACGTGTACAGTCAATTTACGCGTATCAAGGACCCGACGGCGAGACGTGATGCTGCAAGACTTGGCAAGGATGATAGGGACAAGTTGCCGCGTGTGACAGCGTACTGCACAGCCAGCAGCTACCGACTAGACGAGCTGATGCGTTTCCTCAAAGGAAGATCAAAGACGAAGAGCGCACACCCCAAACTGTTCGACGAGTGCATATACACTCCTTATCAATACCGCAAGGACGGAGAAGGCATCAATCGGAGACGAGGAAGTGCCACCGAACAGGCCGAGGTACTTTCACAACCACAAAGGCGTTTCTCCGACAGTGCCATCGAGGTGTCGGAAAATGCTGAGCGCAGGAGAGAAGACCTGATCGACCTTCAAGGCGACGCTGAAGCAGGCAAATTCGCACAGGCAAACACTGCAGAGGATACCACTGTGGATGAGACGACGACGACGAACGAAGCTTTGGCTGATCGCACCATGACGCCCGATTTCGACACCTCTGTGCACATTCCCGAGGTCTTCCTCTTCGAGTACGGTGTTGTTGTCATCTGGGGCATGACGGTGAAGGAGGAACAGCGCTTCCTCAAAGAGATTTCAAAGTTCGAACAAGAGAAACTGGGCAAAGACGACGTCCAGACCGAAGAGTTCAATTTCTACTATACTCGCGAGTACCAGGCTCGCATTTACAACGACTTCATTTCCTTGCGTGAGAAGAGGAATTACATGACCAAGCTGGCCATCAGTCACGCTCTTGCGCAGAGTACGAAAGTAAGTGATACAGCCAAGATGACAGACAGCAAGACTTGAAATGCTAACTAATATTCCCACAGACATCTCTCTACGAGGACCTCGTCGACGCAACAATCACAACAACGGCCACCATCCCCGCCACCATCGCCCGCACCGGCCGCATCAACCTTACCCGTCGCGAAATCAACATGCAAATCGGCGAGCTCTTCATCCTTCGCATCAACATCCACTTGCAGGGCTCTGTGCTCGACGCTCCCGAACTCATGTGGGCGGAACCCCAGCTCGAACCCGTCTACCAAGCCGTCAGAAGTTATCTCGAAATGGATCAGAGAGTCGGCTTGTTGACAGAGAGGTTGGACGTCATTGCAGATCTCTTGCAAGTGCTGAAGGATCAGTTGACGCATACTCATGGTAAGTCCTTTTGCTTTCTAACCCGCTGGCAAACCTTTGGAATTGTGTTGCTGACTCTTTCTTCCTACAGGCGAATACCTCGAATGGATCGTCATTGTCCTTATCGCCGCCGAGATCGTCGTCGCCGCCATCAACATCCTCGTCGACTTGTATGCCGGCGTGGACTAAATCTAGCACGTCCAGCAGAATAACAAACGGAGAGTCTGGCGTCCGTCTAAATCAAGAAGAGTTGGGTCAGATCGCTGGTTGTTCTTGTGCGGGTGTGTGCGAGTGGTAGGGGTGCAAGGGCTACTGCTTAATAATCTATAATACCAAAGAAGAGCCCGAGAAGTGTTGTGTACAGAACAGAAGGGAGGAGAGGAAGAAAGTACTATATATGTGTACAGCTCGGATTTGTGGGCAGAACGACAAGTACCTAGCGAAAGGGCGTTGGAGCGGTGGAGTTTTTTGGTCGGCCGACCCTCTTCTTTCCTCCTTCTACCTCGATAGGAGTATGTCTTAAGAAATGGTTTGTTTCTAAATTGTGTACCTTTGTCAAAATCTTCTCCCCTAGAAGCGAGGTAATCTACTGCAGGCCATAGGTAAAATCCGGCAGTTTTTGGAAGCTTGGGATTTGATATTCTGTTCCGATGTGTGTTTGGCTAACATGAGCATCTCTTGCTTATGGTTTCATTACACACTACATAACTACCTACTGTACTTTCCCTAATTAATTCCAGCATCCGGTGAAGCGGCCAAAGCCAACCACCAAGACACTTCTCACCGCGTCTCGATCTTCGAAATCTCCGTCTTTGCGCTCTGCCATTCGTGCATGCTTCGTTGGCTCCATTCGAGATGGGAGCGGGCGAAATTGAGCTGGTAAGTCCCAGGTTAGTATTTTACACGCAACGTCAGGAATGGGTTCATCACGACTCACCATGTAATTCGTCAAATCTTCCTCCTTCTCGTCCTGGAATCGCCTCAGATCCTCCATAACACCAGTGCTGGCATCGGTGACATCTTTCTTGCTGACTTCAAGCGCCTCCCCGAGGTGGCTCAGCGACTCCTTCGTCTTGCCAAGAGCGTCTCGTCTTGCGCGCTCCGGGTCGGTGTCTGTCACTCCCTGGATGGCGTGCGTCAAGCGGCCAAACAGCTTGTTCGCGACGCCGCTGGTTGCGCGCTTGTGAGATCCGTTGGCCGGTGGCGGCGAGGTTTGGTATTCATCATAGCCAGGCTCGCCCTGTTGGGCGGTTGGGACGCTCGAGCTGCGGGTGTTGGGAGGGAAGTCGGAGTCAACGGAGTTGTTGTCTTCCTCGCGGTGCTGTCTACCGCTGCGGTCGGACTGGCTGGCGCTACTGGCGCTGCGGCGTGGAGTCGAGTTCATGCCAGAGGATGACATGTACTGTTCTATGCGCTTGGCCTCTGCCTCTGAGCGCTCGAGGTGCTCGAGAGTTGCGCGCTTCTTCTCTAGTTCATCGCGAGTCATCTCTTCTTGCACGCGCTTGAGCACGCGGAACTTGAGAACGCTGCGCACAACGCTGGCGAATTGTGCACTCTCGCGCATGGGCTCTGCGAAGCCCGCGGAAAGTGCTGAGCCCATGTCCCGCGAAGCGATGTACGTGTAATCACACGCCTGTCCTGTCTTCTCAATCGCATGCGCCACACTTGCGCTCTGCTCACTAAGTGAAAATGCGTTGTAGCGTGCACCAAGATCCATAAGATCATCGCCCAAGCTGTACAGATGGCGGAGGATGCGCTGGTTGACCTTCTCCATCGAGCCTGTGAGAAGGGTCTCGATCTCCTTTGTGTTGCTTTCGAACGATGAGAAGTAAGGATCCAGCTCGTCTTCCTGAAGATTTTGCTCTCTAGGTGGGAATCGTGCGAACTGGATGTTTGGCGTACTATGCGATGCAGCAGATGGCATTGTGGACTGTGTAGGCGGGGAGACGGGTGTACCTGAGGAGCTGACAGATCCCGATCTCAACTTCGCGCTCTGGCTGGGCACTGGTAGCCACTGGTGTGCCTCTGTTGGGTTTGCCGGGTCAAGAGGCGGTGCCTTGAGATTGTTCTTTGGGATCGATGATACAGGGTATGAGTGTAGCACCTCGGTCCAGCTGGCGTTCGGGTCCAGGAAGCGCCACCAAACGCCATCCTCCTTGACTTGCTTCATACGCCTGCACCTGTTCAAGAAAGTCGCAAGCATGCGTTGCCTGAGCTCGATGATACCCGCGTCCTCCTTCGCCTTTGTTGGCTTAGCCGCATAGTCGGCAAACGAGTGCTTCTCGGGGATTGGTGGGATGATGAGAGTCGGGTGAAGGGCTACAAGCGTTGCGCGGAGCGAGGCAAACTCAGAGTATCGTCGCTTGACTTCCAGATCGCCGGTGCGGATAGTGTATGTTATATATTTCCCACCACCCTCGTGGTTCTTGCCCGCTTGGGTTATCTGGATGTCCAGCTCTGGGTGTTCCCACAATATCTGCTGGATGCGGCTGTCGTAGCCACCCTTGGGCGGGTCAACCCTTGGACCTTGTGGATGGTCATCGTCAAGCTCTTCGTCGCTGAGATCGGCGGCGCGCGAGATGAAGTGAGGGTGCTGCTCGGGCGAGGATGGCTCGGATGGTGGGGTGGATGGTCGGTTGAAACCTGGTCGGTCAGTACTTGCGTGTGGTCTGGCAAGGCTACATGTCGCGCTGCCAACTTGACAAGACAGACTCACGCTCTCCTGGGCTCTGAACGTCGCTACTCTCGCTGCCTCGTCGCTGGAAAGAGCCGTACGGGTTGTTGTCCTCGTCGTCCCACATGCTGGCGGAGGCGGGATTGATTGTGCAGTGTGCGTGCAAGAACACAGCAGATGGAGAATGCGAGTTCTTTGGGCGGGTGCTGCTATCGCTCAGGCTTGGGTGGGAAGTGTGCCTGGGGTGATTATATTATTGAACATGTCCTTCATTCGCCGATGCCTGTGGTCGAGCTGCTGGCTGGGCATGGCGACCGTTGGTCTGAGCGGATAGCGGAGAGCTGTGGGGTGACGTAGCCGATTGTGGATGCCTTCAAATGTCCGGTGTTCTGATCTCCTTCCATTTGTTCCATCCTCAGCTCAGCTCATGCGAAAGTCTGTCAACAAACGGTAGTATCAGTGACTGCCGTGTCTCGACATGAGCGCTCGATCGGTACAAGTGTCACGAGGGAGAGGGAAGTGAAGTGAAGCGTTTCGGCAACCGCCCTCCATTCTTCACGCCTCCCTCCCTTCGAACTTCCTTCACAGTACCTTCCCTCATAACCTCCAAACACATCCGCCTCTTCTCGCGTATCCGGCCCTCTTACAATCACCTCCCAAAACATCCATTCGCATTAGCACACAGCCAGCGGGCCACAGCACAGGTATTTACAACGTCAACACACTTCGCCAACACCCACAGCAGAACAAACTCAACACCACTCGCCACTCCCAAACAACAAACCATCAACATGCGTCCCACCCCTCAAGACATGCTCATCCGCTTCTACGACCCGCAAATCAAAGGCCCCGACGAAAAAGGCCGCACCCTCGAACAAATCCTCGCCTGGGACGACGCCACCCTGGAACGCACCCACGACTACATCCAAACCCTCTTCCCCCTCCCCGAGCCCAGCGGTGCTAGATACAACGCTCCCCTAGTCACCCTCGAAGTCCGCCAAGCCTTCAAGGACCGCCCAGAGCTCCGCGAAACCCTGCTGGACGCCTTCAACCGCATGTTGACCTTCTTCGGCCTCGAATACAACAAGACCCAGGACACGGACGACTCGCAAGACTACAACCCCGACAACGACTGCACGCACTGCATCTCCGACGGCCCGAACTGGGAAACCGCGCGCTTAAGATGGGTTGTGCGTAAGAACCACAACCACCTGCGCATCACGCGCATTCTCCGCAGCTTGAGAGTGTTGGGTTGTCCGGAACAGGCGCAGGCTTTGCACAGTTTCATCGTTGAAGATGACGAGGTGACCCACACTGTGTCGGAAGATACTCAGGCGTTCTGGACCAGAGCGGCTAAGAACGATCTCTGGTTGCCGCCGGATGAGCTCGATCAGTCGGCTGTGGGCACGGATTGGCTGAACCCGACCATCAAGGGACGCGATCCTGGAGCCCCGGGTAATGGAAACCAGTTTGATCATAACGACTAGACGGCTGCTTTCTCCATCGGGGTCTGCTTCTTGGTGGCGAAGGACACATGCTCTTGAGTGGCCAACAGAGCTTTGTTAGCCGCGGGGTGTGATAGTTGGCGTACACGGAAGATCCAAACGGGATTGGGCTGTACATGCACGACGTGCGCAATCATAGAAGAAAAACCCCTGTCCTTTCAAGTAGAGCTTTCGGCATGGCGTGGCTTTTTTTTATGATTTTCAAACTTGGGTGGATCGAGTTTTGAGTCCGCAGATTGGATTCCATAGGTTGTACAGATACAAAAAAGCACACGTAGCGTTCTCTACTGATTGATCTTGACTATAATGTAGATTCATCGCGTTTCGCTCACTTCGTATAGTCGCCCAGCCAGTCTTTGAAGATTGGAGTAGGTACAATTTCGCTGTAAACGTTTCAATGGACTGGATTGCTTTCAACCAAAGCAAGAAGTGTACGTAATGTCTTCGATGTCTCCAACTCCTCGGTTCAGGCGTTGCGTACGAAAATGGGTCAATCAAGAGTATGCGAAAGTAGTGTATGTATAGGTGGTATATTTATAGTCGTAATAATACATACAAGTTTTGTTGTCGTTGTTGTTACAAGTGCCCGTGGTACAGGCGACCCTGTTGGCACTATATATCGTACATTTTATACAGTCCTCAGACTTCTTTAAATCAAGGCCATACCCTTGAACATACCCTCTCTCACCTCCCTGACGACATCCTTCCTGTCGCCGCGGCCGACAAGCACGATACCGCGACCTCTCCTGCCCATGCGACCTACACGGCCCAAGCGGTGGATGAAATCGATCGAAGTGTGCGGCACGGTGTACAGGATGACGGTCTTGACAGCAGTCGTGTCAATTCCACGCGAGGCAATATCGGTTGTAACAAGAACTTTGACGCCACGCAAGCGGCGAGCCGTGGGGTCCGCGGCAGGTCTGTCGTCTTCCTTCTGCTGCTTCTCGAGCTGCGCCGAAGTCGAGGTGCCGGTGAAAGCAGCAAGGGTGGCGCTGGCGTTGCGGTCGCTGGTGTCGCGCGAGAGCGCCGTGGCGTCGATGCCTTTGCTCTGTAGGTAGCCGGCGACTTCGTCTGCTTTCTCGCGCTCGTTGACGAAGACTAGAATACGCTTGTCGGTGGTGGACATGCGGCCGTCGCTGTCGGCTTCTTTGCCGAGGTCCCAGATGACTTGGGCGCAGGTCAGGTCGCGGTTGCCTTGGTAGGGGATCTTGTCGATGTCGACGACTGTGAGCTGGACGCGGCGGGGGATGGCGTGCAGGTTGGGGGTTGTGAGGCGGCGGATTGAAGGGTAGCGTTTGTGGAGGTAGGTGTCGAGGGAGCGGGGGATGGTGGCGGAGCAGAGGATTAGTTGTTGCAGGGAAGGGGTGGCGCGGTCGATGATGGATGAGGTGAGGGGAGAGAAGGAGCGGTCTAGGAGGGAGTCGGCTTCGTCGATTACGAGGTGGGAGACGCGCGAGAGGACGTTGGGGTCTGATTCGGTGATGCTGTTGAGGAGGTGGGGGGTGCTGACTACGACGTCGATTCCTTGTGGCGAGAAGAGGCGGTTGCGGATGATGGTGCTGCTGTAGTTTGCGCTGATCATGGCGGCGCGGAACTTGACGGTGTGCGAGAGCGATTTGACAAGGGCACCGACTTGGGCGACGAGCTCTTGCGTTGGAACAAGAATGATCACACGAGGGCGGCCAGTGGTGTGGTGAGGGTCGTCCACCTCCGGTGAGGGCAGCTCGAAGCCCTGTCCGGATCGCTGGATTTGCTTCTCTTGCTCAGCTGCTTCGGCTTCTTGCTGTGCTTCAAAGGCCTCGGCTCGTTTCAGTGCGTCGACGACGGGTAGGACGTATGCCAATGTCTTTCCAGATCCTGTCTCCGCGGCCAGTAAGAACTGCTGCATCTCCTTTTTGGTTGGCGGCGGCGCAGGTGCGTCCTTGACCTTCTTTCTCCTCCTGCCATCCTCTGTGCCGAGCAGTGCAGGGATCGCCAATCGCTGAATCGGCGTAGGCGCGATATCTTCCAATCCATCAAGCGCCTGCATAGGGACAGATTCCTTGATCTCCGGCAACAGATCGAACTCGTCAAAGTGATCCCTCTCAGCCAGCTCAATCTTTGTTCTTGCGCGCCTCTCGTACGGAACACTCGCCAAAGCCCTCTGCATCTTCAGCGCCTTCATAGGTTCCTTTTCCTTGACCGGCTTTCCCCTGCCTCCTTTGACGTGGCGCATCACTCGTTTCTCCTCCGCCGCGGACACATGTCTTGCTGCTTTTATTTGAAGGTCCCTTGGGGGTGTGGTGATGTTCATTCCATTGAACGGGCTGTTGCGACTCTTTTTCACAGGCTTTCCATCAGGTGTGGTATTCTTGGGTCCTTGGGCGACTCGTGCTGACAAGTCCATGCGAGCAGGACCGCGTTTTTGGAAGCTCGCGACGCCGCGCGTTTGTCGCCATGGTGTGAGAATGTTTTTTGTGAAAGCATGCGCCTCGCAGAAGGGACATGCTGATGTCGTAAGGCGAAGCATGTTCAATGATGGAATTGTTGTATTATATCAGCAAGACCTCGACCAAGTCTGTCACATGTCGTGAACTTTCTCCAGCTCCCCTTCTGTTTCGGGGAAGGCCGCCGTGGACTCGGCTGAGCTGCCATGGAATAATGGCGATGAGAGAAACGTGATGAAACCCGTTTCACACCCGTCCAAGGTACAAAGTACAGTCAGTGCGCCCGCCCACCCACCTCGGATTGCGTAAAAGGTAGATGCCTGTCGTCAATCCGCGAATCCCTCGCAATCCGAGGGCTCAACGGCGTCTTCCATAGACTTGGAGTGGTGGATAGCTATTAGTATCTCAGCAAGCGAACTTCACGTAATGATAGACGCCGCTATGGGTCAAGTGTGAAGTGCAAAGGCGATCGTCCCGCCCAGTCGGACAGAACTCTCAACATGTTTGCCCGTAGTTAGTACCACCACTACATGGCTAATCGCTGTCGTCGCTATGCCGGACACGGGTAACACGGTTCGGACGATGCAGCTCGGGACCGTTTTGGGTGATGGAGGCGTGGTGGACGCCGTTCCAGAGCCGTTCAGGATGCACTACCCTGGATTCAGAATAGATGGCCTGATGATGCACAGATGGGTCCCGGAGTGTGTTGTGATGTTTGTTATGATGTTCTGATCACACACTAGGACTGTCCTCCGGGCCTCACAGCTGCATCACGTATACCTGTTGCCGTTCACATAAGCCTTCTGGAAAGCTGTGAAGGACTGTGCAGCAGATGCTTCTCTCGAGCGTTTGACCCTGCAAATGGCTTGGTCCTTTCGGATATTGAAGATGTGGATGGCAGAAATGTCAGTACCAGGTTCAATCTCAGTAACACGCAAGCGTGAGGCATCGGACCTCGATCTCGATCTCGCAGCCAACTTCTCTGTGGTTGTGAACTGCCTAGACTGGGATGTATCCTTTGGAAATGGCACTACTAGATGGTATACCTGTTTGCAAGCGTTCACCCAGTCGAACTATGTTCAAGCACAGGGACAATGCCCCTCTTTACACGTGAAGCTAACCGTATGAGCCGTCCTACCGATCTCAAAAGGGTAAGCAGACTCGAGGCAGAAGACGGTATGCGTGACTCGTTGGTGATGGGAAAAAGGGCTTACAAGGTCACTTTCAGATGCTGCAGTGGTACATGTATCGGTTGCTGTGGTAACGAACCATGATTGATGTGTGATTTAGCTGAAGTCAATGCGTGCTGTGGCTCAGTGTGGGTATCAGAGTGTGGGACCTGGCAGTGTAAGGGCACTGGCCGCCCGCCCAAGCTGCCGTTGGGTTTGTTTTGGTTGGCGGCAAGCTGAATCAACACTAAACCGTGCTACGCCCACGAGACCATTCGTTCATCCGTTCATCCTACACCTCGACCTCATTCGCACTCGTAATCTCTTGTGCACACGCCTCTAATCGTCTGCATTCGCTTCCACTCGACTATGCGATAATCACACCTCACGCACACCCTCACCGCTTCACTGACCCACGTGCGCTGTTGCTGCGGCAAACGCGCATTCCACAACAAACCATCCATCCAGACGGCGCAAGACAATGGACACCACTGTACGAAACACCACTCACTCGGTCACGGGACAGCTCAATACAGCTGCCTACCACCGCGATACTGACAAGATGGTGCGCCAGGTCCAGCCGCTGCGAATCAGCAAGTCGACGCCCACCGCATCGCCAGACAAGCCGGTCGCCATGTCACGGCCACTGGCAGAGATCAGCTCAGGCTCCACCAGACGAAACTCGCCCAGCTACAACCAGAGCACAAGAGTATGTTCACTCGCACACTTTGGCGCCTCGACTGCCTGCTAATTGTATCCCTCCCAGAAAATGATTCCTGCGCTAGACCCCTCTCCGTTCAACGAGAACACTTCTCCTTCACCCACAGGTCCGAAGCCCTCGCCTCGCGACTTGTGGTCCTCACGTCATCTGTTGTCGCCCAGGCGCCACGACGCCGAGGGCACGCCGGACCGCTCACAGTCTCCCTCCGCTATGTCTGCTAAGCGCCGAGCTAGCATTGAGAAACTCCAGTCCGCCGGCAGGGTCAAGAGCAGCAAGATCTTCTCACTGGAGAGCAAGGACGTCTACGACCCGGATACTGTACCAATCGTCGAGCGACCAACCACAAACCGGCCGATGAGCGAACAGTTCGTCCGCAACACATTCACTCGTTTCGACACAATGCGCAACGAGAAGAGCCCTGTGCGCAGCGGTACTCCCACGCGGCCTAACCATCTGCGCACCGAGAGCGAGAACAGCGTGCCTGTCTTCAGCCCGAACAAGTACGCTGCAAACGTCGCCCTGCCCGAATCGCCTGAAAAGGACGAGTCGCCCTCTCCAACCAAATCAGCACTCGCTCGCATCAGCCAGTTCGGTGCCACAACCAAGATCAGCTTCGACCAAGACCTCAGCTCATGGTCAGATGGCGACGAGTGCGCCCAAACACCACGCGCGAGAGCATTGCACCGGCACAACAAGAGCGTCACTTTCAACACATCGCCACCTATGATCAACGAATACGTCGAACAGACTCCCGAGCCTTCTGTGTCTGCAGCTTCCCGCGAGGGCAGCTACGACTCGGATGACTATTACGACCAAGACTTCAGCTTCGACCGAGGCAGCTCGGCGGACCCTGAGAGGGACGATAGCTTTGACGAGGATCTCGAGAATGCAGACAAGACACCTGTCGTTCTCCCTGAGCACTGGTCGCGTATGTCGCCAGACGAGGCACGCACTGACCTGGTCAACGAGGAAGACGATGTCTTTGGCGGTGTCTCTCCTTCACAGCAGCGTCCAGTTCTCGGCCGGTCCGAGAGCGTGACCTCCGATGGAGAGTCGAGACCACTGCCACCGCTCCCTGCTTTGAGCGACAGGAAACGTCGTGAATCGGCTCTGGTTGCCGCCGCAGCTGAGCGTGCCTCGGAAGCCGCGCGCAACCTTCCTGCCCCTGCAAAGCGCTACACTGAAGACGAGGACGAGCTTCCAGCCAGACCACGCTCCGGCTCGTCGCCCATGGTGGAGCACGCTCAAGACATGCAGAAGCCAGCAGAGGATGACCGGCCTGCATCAAAGCAGTCTGTCCACGATCAGCAGGGTGAGCCAACTGAACAGGCCGACAACGCCTCAAAGGAGCTTCCCAAGGATGCAGAGGACGCAGAAAACTCCATCCTGGCCGATCTCGAAGACTACACGAACGCGCCTCGTATCAGCCGCGAATCAATCCTGAGAAAGGTTAGAAACACCAAGTACGACTTCGAAGACGACGAGGAGGACGCGGCCGACGAGGACGAGTATGTGGACGAGCAGCACAAGTTCAGACCGTCTTATGCCGAGCTGGCGCAGATGCATCCTGACCATCCCATCCCGTCACGGGAGAACAGCACGGCGTCTAGCGATCACTACCGCCCACGCCAGCACGTCGAGGACGACGAGGTTGACGTCGAGATCAAGGAGGAGCCTGTGGATGAGAGCATTGACTTGGCTGCAATTCCTACAATGGACGAGAACCGGATGTCTACCCCTCGGTCTCCGACGCGGGCGGCCAGCCATGATCGTCAGAACTCTGTTCTCCATCATGATGTTCGTGCTGACTCTCTTGAAGACGAGACCGACGGCAGCATGTACTCATTGGATGATCCGGAGTTGGAGAGCACTGTCCTCCAGCAGCAGTATGTTGAAACAGAGGACGGCAAGGAGACTCTTCAAGAAGCCATGGAGCTGCTCACAGTTAAGGACTACTCCCTGCCCATCCTCGCCTCCGAGGAAGTCGAGAAGCCGCAAAAGTCCGAAAAGGGCTTCATGGGACTGCCAGAGTATCTACGCAGAGAGGATGACTACGATTTCGGTATGGCTAAATACACCACACCTTCGCCTCCTCCTTCCAATGAGGGCACACGAAAGCTAGACACCGACAATGCTCCCAACCTCCAGCCCTCTACTGCGGCCCAGTGGGTTCCAGCTGATGCACAGCCGCTTCCTCAAGCTGCCGAGATCTCTCCTCCAGGCACGCCTGATTCAGTAATTCACCACTCTACTGACATGGATGAGGAAGAGTTCGAGGACGCTCAGGCTGAGCAAGATGAGCACGAAGAGCAAGCCGAGCAAGATGAGCAAGATGAGCAAGATGAGGACTTCGAGACCGAGCTCGGTACTGACCTCGAGCATGAACCCATGCCTCTACGACAGGAGATTCCTGAGCGCAGGGCAACAATCAAGACGGGCGGTAAGCTCAAGGCTCGTCCTTCCGGCACCCCTGCAGACTTTGGATCTGCGTTTGATGACCAGGTCGATGATGCATTCCCGGTGCCCGCGATCCCTCAAGGCTACCAAGCACAGATCGAACACGCCGATTCCTCATTCGAATCTGTCGAAGGCGATGCTAGCAAGGTGGACTCTGGCATTGACAGCGAGCAGCCCGCGGTCGAAAAAGCCGCGCCTCGTCCTGAAAGCCGCAACATCGAGCTCAACATCGACATTCCGGCTGTCGACCAAGAGGACTGGGGCCTCGAGAAGGAGTTTGACCGTGTCATCCAAAACCAAAAGGTGTGCTCACCCTCGCTTTACAGCCCCCCAGGTTTCGCTGCTAATGGTTATCCTCGCGAAAAGAAGGGCTACACTATGCGTGAGAACGAAAAGGTTGTGGTTGCCTCTAACCGAACTTTCTCTGGTTCAAGCAATGAGACGAGCAGGTCATTCGACCCTCCAACCATGACTTCTCGCCCTTCGCTCCGTACCGCAAAGACCAGCCCATCGAAGCCAAGCGGCGAATTCATCAAGACTGAGCCATGGACTGGAAAGCAGAGGCGGAAGAGCAAGCGCATCTCCAGCGCCAGCCGACCTCGCCCTGAAGCTGCCCCGCCCCTACCTGGTCACGAGAGCGCTCTTGGTGTTGTCTCCGAGGATCAGGCTACCGGTTCGGCAGACGATGGTCCCGAGGGTGCTGAGAGAGGACGTCTGTTCGTCAAGGTGGTTGGTGTCAAGAGTCTCGACCTCCCCCTGCCTCGCAACGACCGCGTCTACTTCAAGCTCACACTCGATAACGGCCTTCACTGCGTCACCACAGCTCCTCTCGAGCTGGGCAAGAGTGCTCCCATCGGCCAGGAGTTCGAGTTGGTCGTTCACGATGACCTTGAGTTCCAGCTCACACTCAACACCAAGCTGCCACCGAAGTCCGCTCCTCCTCCAGTCCCCACATCCGCTCCTGTCACACCGAACAAGCACCAAAAGCAGTCGAGCATCTCAAGACTCCTCTCTAGCCCCAAGAAGCGTGCGGAGCGCGAGCGTCAAGAGCGCGAGGCTCAAGAGGCTGAGGAGCGCCGTCAACAGCAAGAGGCACAGCGCAAGCGTGCCACCATGCACCCTACGGCATGGGATCTGATGCATGACCTGGTCAACGCTGCAGACGGTTCTTTCGCCAGATCCTACGTCAACCTTTCTTCACACGAACAGCGTTGCTTCGGTCGCCCGTTGACTGTCGATGTTCCTTGCTACAACGAGTGGGCGCTAGAGAAGAACTCGATGGTCGTCAACAGTGTCCGCAGCAAGCGTGGCACCCACGCTGGTCCTGTGAGGAAGCCTCCATACATTATTGGCGCGCTTGAGTTACAACTACTCTACGTTCCCAAGCCCAAGGGCGCCACCGATGAGGAAATGCCCAAGAGCATGAGCTCTGCAATCCGCGAGATGAACCGCGCACACGAGGTTACTGAGGTCACCCATGAAGGCGCTCTCAGCCAGCAAGGCGGCGACTGCCAGCACTGGCGCCGTCGCTACTTCCGCCTCCAGGGACCTCGTCTGACGGCTTACCACGAGCACACTAACCAGAAGCGTGCTGTCATCAACCTCAGCAAAGCTGTTCGCCTCGTTGATGACCGTCGCACTCTGCTTGCCGACACCGTCACTCCATCTTCGCCCGCAAAGTCCAGCAATCGCCGTAAGAGCGCTTTCGCTGAGGAAGACGACGGATACCAGTATGTCGAGGAGGGCTTCCGCATCCGTTTCGCCAATGGCGAGACCATCGACTTCTACGCCGACTCCAAGGAGGCCAAGGAAGACTGGATGACTGCCCTCGCACAAGTGGTCGGCAAGGCAGACTTGGGCAGCCGCAAGAAGGGCTGGACCGATCTCGTCTTCGCCCACGAGCGTTCAGAGGGCGCCAGAGAGGCCGCACTTGAACGCGAAGCCATCGAGGCGCCTCTGCTCGAGGGTTCTGCTGCTGCTGGCGGCACTGAAGTTAGGGACTTCACAAAGCCGCCGCAGCCTCTGACGAGACAGCTTAGTGAGCGCAAGCCCGTCAACAGGCAATCGGCCTACGTCCCTGGTAGTACCTCGGTGGCTGGCCGGGCAGGAACTCCCCCACTCTCACCTCGGACTGGACACCGCAGCCGCGACGCAGTCAAGAGCATGATCTTTTGATCGCTCGGCGACACAACAACCTTTCGTATTGATGACTCGATTTGGATGACGGACACGAGGTGGTGAGGGGGTCCTTACAGACTCTTCGCCACGATGTTCATATTCTTCTCTTCTCTCTTAATTGTCTGGGCTGGGCCGGCGTGCATAACGACGACCCACGAAAATTCCCTTTGCTGTCTTTTTCCTTTTCTTCTTTCGTTCTGTTCTGTATGATATTATCGGAGTTTGTGGGTTGGCGAGGGCATCCGCGGTGGAGTTGGGCATGGGCTGGGCCACGCATATACATACTCTCTGGTTCGGGCTCTCGGTTTTTAGCGTTCTTTTTGAATAGGGTCTTGGGACCTTGGGTACACAAAGCAAAGTGATCGTTACAAGTTATTGATGTCTCGGTGGTTTCAATTGTGGGGGTGAAGTGAAGTGTTAGCTGTGTTGATCAACGTTTGATGCTTTTTCCTCAGCGACAGCTTCAAGCCATGCAGCATCCCACCGTTATGGCAGCAACGACTTGAATTTGAACGTTGATGGATGATTAGAGACCGTATACATGTACATTTAGTTCACGCTTCAACGTTCATTCCGGTGTCGTCGCCGACTGATCTCATTTGGTATTTCGTGAACGTATCGAACTTTCATGCCAACCCACACCGATTATTCACTGATCGTTCCATCGAGTCTTAATTGTATGAATAACACTCCAATACAACTCGTCGATGACCTCAAAATCTCCACACCTCACCCTCTTACTAAGCACAGTAAAGTGAACCGTAAGCTTACAACGAAAGAAAATTCATCATCACCGCCGCCCGCCGGCAACGCTCCGACCACCTCACTGCCCGCCCCTGCCCGCCCGTCCTCCGCCCTCGCCGCAGCATTTTTTTTTAACTATAAAGCCGTGACGGTTTGGTCGCACTCTCTTCTTCCTTCTTTCACGCGACTTTGTTAGTACTCCCCGACCCCCCAAGGTTTCCAAGAGCAATCCAACTAATAATCCCACCCTCACAGACTTCATAGAATCATTTCTATAGTAAACGTCCATAACTGTGTTCTCTACATGAGCCACAGACTCCAACCTGGCTGATGAGTCGATGCCTCGAGCCCAAGAGTGATGCCGACGTGCGCAGCTTGCTGTGTGGCGATGATCTCAACCCAACACGATGCAGGCTTCGGCCGATTTTGTTGGGAGGGTTTGATGGTACGTCTGACAGGTTCAGTCTTTTTGTTCTTTCATCATTCGGTTCGTGTTCTCTTTAGTGAGGCATGAGGCGGGCGGAGAAGGGTTTTGCATCTTGTTCTATGTTCACTGTATATGCATAGATTGTCCTATCAACAGCTCCTTCTCACTGGTTACTGGCGTGCTCACGATATCCTGGCGCTGCTGATATTACTGCTTGCGAAAGTCGTGGATAGCCTCATGAGAACCGAATTGAGGGTACTAAGAGGAATGCCTGTACTGTATGTATACTGCGCTGTCATGTCTACTTGCCCGCAGCCTTGTCCCTCTCAAGAGCTGCCAGGGCACCGCTCGTCCTTGCGGCGTCTGTATTGCGCGGCACATCTTTGATAATCCTCGCCGGGTTGCCAGCTACCACCTTGTACGGAGGAACGTCCTTGGTGACTACACTCCCAGCTCCCACCGTCGAGCCCTTCCCAATCCTGACACCAGGCAAGATGATCGCATTCCCTCCAATCCAGCAGTCTTCCTCAATCCAAATCTCCTTCCCCAACTCGGGCCCATTCAGTCCATCTCGCACCTCTGGATCGAGCGGGTGCGTGCCACTGTAGAGAGACACATTCGGAGCCAGCATTGTCCTCGCACCAATCGAGACTAGGCAAGTGTCGACAATCGTGCAGTTGGAGTTGATGAACGATCCTTCGCCTAGCTGGACGTTCGTGCCATAGTCGATGCGGATTGGAGGTACGATATAGCCTTCTGAGGCGAAGAGGGCGTCGTCTTCTTCTTCCGTTGGTGCAGGTGAGGGCAGAGGTCGGTCATCATTGGTGATGCTAGAGATCCGTGGATATAGAGTTATGGTGGGGATCTTGCTTTGAGCATGTTTGAATTTAAGGTCATCACTCACGCCCTCCAAAGCTCGACTCGTCTTCTGCGGGTTGCGAGTTCGTCGTTGTTGTATTTGTGGCATGCTATCTGGCAGCGGCGACGGGCTTCGTTAAGCTCTGGCGTGAAGGCATAGTACAGCTCCCCTCTCAGGGATCTGGCAACATTCTCAGACATTGTTAGAGGATGGAATCTCTGATCAGTTGGACCTTCTAATCGCTTTAGTTTGTCTTTCGATCCACGTGGCACTTCATCAATTGGGGATAGCAGGGTTAGTGTTTACTCAGCGTATCGCCGCCAAGCATCAACGCCCCACCTGTGTCTTCACTACCGAACGCCGCATCCACTAGGACACTTTGCTCCCACCATGTCGTTGAAATACGGCCTGAACCTCAAGAAAGCAGCACCTCCGAAGAAGAGGACTCTTCTTGATGATGAGCCCGACGAGGATGAAGAAGATGACAATGTCCTCCAGGACCAGCCTGCCGAGGAAGCTATCGACAGCTTCGACATCAGCGCACCCAAGAAGTTCGGACTGAACGTGCCCGCACGATCAAAGCCTCAACCCAAACCCAAACCTGGTCTATCTTCCAAGCCTCCAAGCAAGCGCTTCAATCTCGAAGATGAAGAGGCCAGGCAGGATGCATCCGCCATGGCAGCTTCCAAGAACGCCGTCAAGACCGCCGAGGAAATCGACGCGTCTATCTTCGACTACGACTCCTTCCACGATGCGAAGTCTACAGTGATTGAAGCAAAGAAGGAGGCTACTCGGCAAGACGCCATCGACCGCAAGCCGAAGTACATCAACAATCTCCTCGACGCTGCTGCTAGACGAAAGCAAGACCAACAGATCGCGCGAGAGAAGCAGCTGCAGCGCGAGAGAGAGAACGAAGGCGAAGAGTTCGCCGACAAGGAGAAGTTCGTCACCAGCGCTTACAAGCAGCAACAAGAAGAGACGCGGAAGCTGGAAGAAGAAGAGAAGAAGCGTGCTGAGGAAGAGGAGAAGAGGAAACGCCAGATGGGCGGCGGCATGCAGAGCTTCTACCGCAACATGATGGACCAGAGCGAGAAGCTGCACCAAGATGAGATCGACGCCGCCATGAAACTCGAAAGAGAAGGCGGCGTCAAGAACGTCAACGAGCAGAAGAAGCGTACTGATGCTGAGCTTGCCGCCGAGCTCCTAGCAAAGGGCATCAAGGTTCACGTCAACGAAGACGGCGCTATCACAGACAAGCGCGATCTCTTGACTGCAGGATTGAACGTTGCTCCTGCAGGAAAGTCTGCTGATGGAACCAACTCGGCTGACCACCTGCGGACGTCAAACCGCTCTGCGCAGTCCGCTTTCCCACGCAAAGATGCTGGGAGTCGGGAGGCGCAGCGCGAGAGGCAGAGTAGGATGGTCGAAGAGCACCTCGAAGCTTCTGCTAAGCGGAAGCGGGAAGAGGATGAAGAGCAGCGTGCGAAGGAAGAGCGCGACTTCAAAAGCAAGAAGACTGAGAAGGATGTCGGTGACGCGAAGGCGAGGTATCTGGCCAGAAAGGCAGCGAAGGAGAAGGAGAAGGCCCAGGGCTGAGAACGCTCTTGTCTTCACCTGTTGCACCGAACGCTGCCCGACCTTCGACTGCGAAGACGATGAACCCGTAAGTCACTCTCACTTCTCACAACCCTTCCCACCCCATCCCCCCATGACGTTTCATTTCCTCTACACACCCACGGGATGCTTTCAGGACGGCGAGCTGGTCTACTTCTCTATGACCTGCTTGTATCAATTACAAACGCCCAAGATCATCATTTGCCCCTGTCTTTGATTCGACTTTATCTTTTCCTCATCGAAACCAGTTTATTCGTAATCTGAGTGGATATCAAGTTGCAAAGTATGACGTGCTGACATTCTATCTCTTAGTACAAGCATGGGCACCAAGTACTGCTTCGGAAGTGATGAGGCTCTTGCCTATATATGCTTATGTACAGGTTTAAAAACTTGGTTACGATTTCTTAATGACTGAGTGAATTTTTTCATACAATACTTTCATGCTCTCTCACCGGCACCGGTACGTCAAACACTCACGAGAGTCACCGGTACGAGCCAACCTGATTACTCAATCTCCTAGACACTCAACCATTGATCATGTTATCTCAGAGGATGAGACCTCCCTGTTGTGGCAATACCATCAGCTTTGGTAAATTCAACTTCTCTATCTACCGGTGAGACGACTTTCAGCTTTGTTGAGTTGTTTACGTTGTTTGGACTCGCGTGGTGACTCTCCGTGGTCACCATCGAGAGAGCATCAACTCAACCCGCTGATTTACGCGATCGTTCGGCATCGTGAAGGCAATACCATCACGCTCCTCATACTGATTCGACGACTTCGCTATTGAGAGAGCACCAACTCAACCCGTAGCTCTCCGTGATCTTTCGGCATCATCGAGGTAACACTATCAAGCTCCCCCTACTCGTTCGAGAACCTCACCACTTAGAAAGCACCGCAAAATTGTGTAGTCACCGAGATGGTACGAGGGGAGTGAAGTGAATTCGCGCCGATTTAGGGTTTGCGCTAGCCGAAACGCCGCCTCGAGCTCATTGCTGCGACGCACGACGTCTATTTACGCTTCCTCGACCCACTCACTACGAGAAAAGCTCGACCTCATCGCTACGTAGCCGCATACACCACCAAAGTCCCAAATGCCGGAACAGCGCGCCAGCCTGATTGCGGTGAGTACCCCGTTGCCGCATGCCTGTCCCTCGATCTCCTTTACTGACATGTAGCAGTGGGCGCTGCCTGTGCGCATAGACAAGCTCGGTGCCCATCTGGAGGCCCATGTAAATACACTCCCGGTCATCACAGCACTGCGCCTATGTAACAGATTTGGGAAGGGGACGGACTGCTACATCTCCAAGCTACCAACTGAGCTCGTCAAGGCAATCGAGCACTTCGTCCTCGACCCGGAGCGCGAGAGATGTCTAGTTTCTTGGTCGAAGGAGTTGAAATGCTGGAAGAGGGAGTGCTCAGTGTACGACGAGCACCTCACTCAGCAAGAGCAAGAAATCTTTTGCGCGCAATTTGGCTGCATGAGAGAGGGTTGCGATGACGAGGCCCACATATTCGGTGGCGGAGGTCGTGAACCCCATGGACACGCATGCTTGGGCAAGGGGAAGTGTGGTCTGATTCACCCTCGGAG
Organism: Cladosporium phlei; assembly: GCA_003614995.1. Taxonomy (NCBI): domain Eukaryota; kingdom Fungi; phylum Ascomycota; class Dothideomycetes; order Cladosporiales; family Cladosporiaceae; genus Cladosporium; species Cladosporium phlei. Next base: position 23,308 of record QZFA01000205.1, on the reverse strand, counting down.
CTATGAGGAGGCGGTGATCTTACTGCACAAAAAGCTCTTCGACCAAACTCACGAAGGCGAGTGCTCCGACAACCTCTGCAAATTCCAGCACAAGGTCGAGGAAGGGTTCCTGTACAATCACCAACACTTGCTGAAACTCCATTTCGGGGTTGGTCTTTGGACATCTACTACCAGGGCGTGGATGTTGGGGCGGGGCACAATCGCTTTGGCGTACCTCACTATCTCTAGCGACTCTGCCCAGCAGTATCCAGAACTCAACCTTCCGGCGGGATACAACAGCGACGGTAGACCGCTGCAATCAGGCGGGTCTCTGTCTCCTGCATCCTGCAAAAGATTCACCGACGCTTTGAGGAGACTTGACCTCGATTTGTTCATCCACCACGGCGATAAGGACATGTCGCACGGACAAGAAAGGGAGGTCAGATTGTCACGTCAAACGATGTCGTCAACGGCCGTCAATGAGGTTGGCCCTTGGCCACAGCTCATCGAGATGGCACGGTATGCCAGAGTTACTGATCTCTACCGCCGGAGTTAAGCGTGGCTGGCGTCTCACTCCGACTGAACCTTTGCAAGCGGTAATTATTGAGTGTTAATGGCACAGACTGTTCGTAGGCGCCGATTGGATGGGTCTGTAGCTGCTCTCGGTACATGTAGTAAGCTTGGAGTCGTGGCACCGGGGTACTATGTCACTCAATGTTGGAGATTCGGTGGTACAAGAAGAAAGATGGGTGATCTTGGTCGATCATAGTCAGTTGGATGGCACACGAGCGCGATCACACACTACTAGGCCGTTGTCATGCGCGAGGAAATCAGTACAACGTCAATCGAATGCTCAATACGAGAGTGATCAACAGCTATCAGCTACTCAAATGAACGGGATGCCCGTCATCGTGCTCTTCCTGTACGCATCGTAGTCTTTCCCAAAGAACTCGACGAGGGAACGCTCCTCAGCTAGATTGAAGTCAGTACACCGTAAACCACACAAATTCTCGCACGCGGATAACTCACACTTGATCCTGTTGCTGAAGAAAGAGTACAAAGAGACGATGAACACCACCAGGCAGATTTTGTTGCCCACGAGGATTTGGGTACCGATAGCCCACCAAAAGAATGCCATGTAAGACGGGTGTCTAGACAAGGCGTAGATGCCCGAAGTGACGAGCTCGTGGCCCTGTTGCTTGACCTTTTGCGGCGTGTGGTTGAAGTTCGTGCCGGCCGTCGCCATGGCCGTGCTCCGCATGATCTGTCCGAAGACGACCAGTACCAGGCCAACGGTGATGGTGAAGGAGTTGACGAAGCGAGATTGATACGAAGGATAGAAGCATGAGATCACTATCTCGAACAGAGCAGCACTATGGGCCGCGTTGTACGCCGTGCCGTTGCTGAACAGCAGGAAGCTGCTGGCGCGTGCTTGGGGCTGGTTGTAAGTCGCCGTGGTCCAGAACTCGAGGAAGTGGAAGAGACTGAGCGAGGCAGAAAACGCGAAGATGCGCCAGGTCGTGCTTTCGAAGTAGGCTGCTTGAACTCCGAGGACTAGAGAGGCGGCAAGAACAAATCCGAGCCAGAAGGCTTGGGCGCTGATGTGCGAGAACGAGCGTTTGCCTTCGGGGAGCAGCGAGACATCGTAGGGGTACGGCTTGCTGGTGAAGGGACTCTGGACGTCGGCGTAATCGTGTTTGAGTTCGTTGTTGTCGTCTTTCTCGGAAGCGTCCCCTGAGCGGCGGTTGTTGAGTTCGGTTTGGGAGGCATTCGGGACTTGAGACGAGCTCGGTCTCGAAGACGTGGACGATGAGGTCGACGGTCGCGCCATGATTGCTTGATTTTTCTTCAGAAGATGTGGTGTGTGAGCGGGTTAGAACATACTTATATGGCGAGCTTGTTTAATAATGTCCCGTGCTGAAGCGCGGCTCTCACAACGCCGGAAGCGTAACTTTGAGGCTCTGTTGTTGACAATATTAAGCTTGCGGCCGCTCCCGCGCTTATCTAATCTACCCGGTTCCACTTCACATGCCAATCACATGCTTGCTGGCAAGCTGCATTCACTTCCAATTTGTACTTGCGGACAGGACTGTTTGCGCTGCTATGCGCCAGCCATCCAAATTAACACAAAAGATATGCCCTCGATAGCGGAAAGTAAGAGGCAGGTCCTCGATGGTCTTTCAGCCGACAATGAACACGATGCCATCCTTGCAAGCTTACAGGACGAGATCGACCAGCACAACCGAGAATCTGAGGAGACGAGAAAAGACCAGTCGCGCAAGCGAAGGAAGCGCCACGATGACCGAGACTCAGACTCTAAGCATTCCCGCGAGAGGCACCTTCGTTTCCGCTTCAAATCTGGCGTAGAGGAACCCAAACCGAAGAAGCGCTCGAAGCGCTCTCACTCGCCAAAACCAGCGTCGCCTGCATCCGAAGCTGCTCACCCATTTCCACGCGAACCTGCCGATCCAGATGCGCCGAGTATGCCATCCAATACCGCCGCTTTCCAGACTTCCCTCTTTGATGCTCTGGCGGACGACGAGGCAGCTTCGTACTGGGAGTCAGTCTATTCGCAACCCATCCATGTGTACTCGCGTCCTGTGGAGCAGACGGCTTCAGGCGAGCTGCAAGACATGGACGACGAGACTTACGCGGCATACGTACAGCGAAAGATGTGGGAGAAGCAGAACCCGGAGATTGTACTCGAGCGGGAGCGCATGGAGAAGAAGCGTCAGGAGGAACGAGAAGCCAAGGAGCGGCGACGCAAAGAATTCGTGGAAGCTAGACAGAAGGAGGCTTGGAATCATGCTAGTCGTGCCAGGGATACGGAAGATGGAGGGCACGAAGACCCGCTCGGCACGAAACCCTCAGGTCGCAAGTCAAAGCATCGCGAGCCAGACGACGAAGTGTATGCTCGCGCGTGGACAGCCTACCTATCTGCCTGGGACGCTCTCAAGGCTGCGCTCGCAGATTCATCCTCGCCATCTTCCGGCCCGCCGAAACCACCTTCCAAGCGGATCCCTTGGCCTACTCTGCAGAACCGACCTGCTACGAGGCCAAACATCGAGGTGTTCATGCGGCACGCGCCAGCCACAATTGACGATGACAAAGGTTCAAGTCAGCTGCAAGCGCTGAAAGTTGAGCGTGTACGTTGGCATCCTGATAAGGTGCAACAGCGCTTTGGCGGCACAGTGGACGAAGGAACGATGAAAGTTGTAACGGGTGTCTTTCAGGTTGTGGATAGTTTGGTCGAAGAGGAGAGGAAGCGACAGGGGTAGTTTCGACAGTGTCGAAAGTCGTTTTGACCTAACACTGTTTCTAAAACTAAGAAGGCACCACTAGCATTCAGATCTCGACCACAAGCTTCCCCGGGCTGATGCTCTTCTTCTGCTCTCCAGCTTTCAGCTCGAACATGTGTATCCTGCCAAACATGGTGTCGACAGCGCCCTGGAGCGCCTCAAGCCCTTGTCCTGCAATCTCAGGACGGGGCGAGAGCTGCAGTCTGCCGTCCGCAAGCGCCGGAGTGAGCCACTTCTGCCAGACGTGAATGCCTTCTTCAGTTTCGCCAATACCTGGGCCCCAGTCTGTAATGGTATGTTAGCATGTATCCCACCAAGGATTTAATTGAACACCTACTCGAAGTAATCTTGACGCCCTTACCCGCAGCTTCAGGAACAGGCAGATGTGGCGGCACGACTGTTCCAATAACCGCATTCCCACCCAGCCGGCTCGCAATGTGTGAGCAAGTCACAGTGCTCTCATCGTTGTAGTACGCGACGAAGACGCCCGCAGACTCCTTGTCTTCGCACGCAGCAACAACGTCTTCGACAACGCTCTCGCTCTTGTAATCGAACACTTGCACGGCGCCCAGACTGCGGCAGTGCTCGAAATTCCGCTCGCTCGAAGTCGCAACAACTTCGTAGCCCGCGAGAGTCGCCATCTGGATCGCGCAGCTCCCAACAACAGACGATCCGCCCCAGACGACAACTACTTGGCCGTTGGGCTCTGCCTTGCTGCTCACCGGAGGCAAGCTCAACGCCATGGCGTCTTTCATGAACAGCGCGTAAGCCGCGGTAGAAAGGCACGAAGGGAAGACAGTCGCCTCAGCGAAGCTGACGTTATCCGGAACGAGCGCCGCCAGAGCCTCATTCGCCACGCAGTACGACTGGAACGCTCCCCTCTGGCTCTTGTACTCCTCTTCACCAGAGCCAAGGTCAATCGGGAAAGCGCACACGCGATCGCCGGGTGTGAACCGCGTGACTGCATCGCCGACAGCTTCGACCTCGCCCGCGACATCGAAACCGAGGATGATAGGGTACTTTGAGGCGTCGTAGATCAGTCCTAGCTTCTGCACGGCGGCGTCGGCGGGGTTGATGCCGATTGCGCGGGTCTTGATGAGGATCTGGTGCGGTTGAGGGACTGGCATTGGGGCGTCTTCGACAGTGAGGGAGGCGCCTTTGAAGGTCTTTTGCCAGGCTGCTTTGTTTGACATGCTGGGCTGGCTGGGAGTGCTGTTGATGGATAGTAGTGTTCATTGGGCGGTGGGAGAGATGTCGAGATAGTACAGTCTTGTATTAGCAATGAAAGCAGAGACCTATTATGATACACATCCTAGAAGAAGGAAACAGTTGCTGGTTTATATGCCGTTTCTGTACTACCTATCTGTCCCTCGCAAATAAGCACCTTCGGAATTCCACTATCTCCATGCCACCGTATCTTTGTACGAGAAGAAGTAAGCGTAAATTGGACTCGAGCAATCGGATCGTCTTTGCAGAATGCAAGCTTGACAAATCAAGGTCCACTTCAATGGGAGGAAGGATCATCATACCTCCATAATCTAGCTACGGCTGAGACTGGACTCACTTCCTGCAATACGAAGTGAGGTTAGCGTAAGCAAGCCGCATTGAGTGATTCGCCGGCTGCCGGAATGCAAAACGGCTTCCGTTCCCGGTTTTCGCGATACTATCATGCTTTCGGATTCGTTATGATCGATCCCATGTTGGTTCTGAAAGTGGTGCACTTCATGCAGGATGCACCAGCAAAACAAACCGATCACTTTGATGGAAGGAAGGATGGAAGGAAGGATGGAAGGAAGGAAGGAAAGAATGGGGACCGTGAATTTGGGTCTTGCATAGAAGAGGGTTGACAGGCTGCGCGTGTCCGCTATTCAGATGCAGAAAAGAAAAACATCGTTCGGGAGCATCTACGTCCCACAATAGTAGTAGTAGCAGCGAATACTAGTACAACAACAACAAAAATCACCCCTTTTTCCGCTGTCCGAAAATTGAAAAATGCAAGCGTATTCTTACACCACCACTCCAAGCGCCTTCCTGTAGCCATCCAACATGCCAGCAACACCGCCCTTCTTCACATCATCATCAACATCCATTCCATCAAACGAATACTTTGCGTGGATCCCAATGTCCCTCTCAACATCGCCCAAAACTTTTGTAATCTCGCCCATGGCGACGCGGACTTCCAGGCTCCTGCCCTCCTCCGACGCGCCTTCGAGAGCCTTCCTCAGAACCCAGCAGGCGTTGCGGCCATCACGGCCGTGCTTCTTGGCCTCGCCAAGATCGCTCAAGCGAAGGAAATCCGCGTAGACCTTGCCGCCGTGCTTCCAGTCGGCCAACTCTTGACCGCCGTACTTGTCGAAGCAGGTCAGAAGCTCGCGGAGGTCGGTGTGGTCCTTTTCGATGACCGCGCGGGGTCCGACGGTGTTACAGAGCACGGCGTGGGCCTCGACACGAGCCTCGTCCGTGCCAGTGTAGAGGAGCCATTGCGCTTGCAGAGCGGGCTCGTGGAGGACGGCGTGCGCGTAGACGGCTTTGGCTTCCCAGATGAGGGAGGTCGGTATCTGCATGCTGGTGAGACTCCAGCCGGACTCGTCTTCCATGAGCGTGTTGTCCTGGTCAAGGTCTGGGGAGGGAAGCTGTGCGGCGCTGCGCTCCAGGACGCCGCGGATAGCGATTGTGCGTGATTCTTTCTCACTAAGGTGAAGCAGCGTCCAGACAGCCTTAGTCCAGGCCCCAGTGGACTCGAGCTGGGAAGCGAAGTCGAGCGTCAGGGCGTCCATCTTTTCTTCGGGGAACTCGCAGAAATCCTTGGCTTCGAGCATAGTAGCGAGCTGCCATGCGAGCCTGCTGTTAAGAGCGGATCCAGAGGCGGTGGCAGGGTCAAAGAGGCGGTCGACTTGTGCTTCCTTGAGGGCGGCCAAACGGAGGAGGCCGAGCAAAGTGTTCTCACCCTGGCTGGCTTCGCCGTACGGCAGAGGCTTAACTTTCTCACGACCCTCCTTGAGGCTGGTGATGTACGTGCGGACGGCGTAGACAATGTTGTCATGCCCACCGAAATGCAAGCACAAGGACAAGGATTGTCGCCAGTCAAGCCTGAATCGTTCACTCAAGCAGAACTCCTGTGTGCGGTCCTCCGATGAACCGTTGAAGCCAGCCACGATGCATGTCTCACCAGTCAGAATTGTATAGAGAGCCTTGTGCGCATCCGAGAATTCGCTCCAGTCCTTGCGCTCCTGCCACGCTTGGAGTTGCTGCCTCATGACTTCTCTGGTCGTTTCACTGCTGGGCAACTGCGCGACAAGTGCCGCTAGCTTGACATCACCAGCATCCATCAAGACCTGGCATGCATTGACAACGTCGTTCTTCGTAAGGAGCAAAAGGGCTTTCTCCTCGGCTGATCTCGTCGTCTTGATCCGTGGTTCAACAGTAGAAGCTATGAAGCCAGACCAAAAGATCTGCAAACGTTCGAGGCGAAGTGTCTGCTCGAACGCAGACTTCTGATAATCAGTCATGCCATCGGCCAACTCACCAGCAGCAACATCGAGAGGGTCGAAAAGGATGGAGGATAGTTCCCAAATGGCATTCTCCTGTAGGTCGAGTGATGAGGCACCAGTTCCGACTCGCGAGAGCGTCGCAAATGTGAGCTCAGCCGAGGTGATAGCCCGAGGGACTTCGGACTGTTCATATTCACTCTGGACCAGCTCGGTGTGTTGTTTCTGTAGTTCCAGAGTCTTCGAGTCAGCATCTCCGAAAGCCGTGAACTTTGCGAATCGGATGTCGCGACCGCCACTGGTAAGAGGCTTGATCACTTGTTTCATGTCGCCCGAAAGCTGGGTTGCGGACCCGGGCACCGCGTAGATGAGGGCGTTGTGGCTGTCGAAGGAAGGCTTGAAGCTGTCATAGAAGGCGGCGTCGTGCTCGTTGATGTTGGAGGCGGAAAGGCGGCGTCGCTTGGACGGGTATGGCATCTGTTCATCGTTTCAGCTATCTGACCTATGTATCATGCGCACTGCTTTGCGGACGTGTTTCAAGTGACATGAATAGCAAAGTGATGTGTGGAAAGAGATCGATTGTGCAGTGAAGTGGAACGCCCAAAGTGAATCCTCGTTTCCCTCCGCCGCGTCCACTTCGACGCATTCTTTTCTATCTAAAGGGAAGTGTAGTGACGTTTTGCAGGGGAGGAGGATGGTCATACCTCTGCAGTAGCATCTTTTGCTTTGGGCTCACTCTGAGGTTGTCCCCAGAGCGAGTTGATAAGATCCATACCAGTCGTGAAGGCTTGCGACTTGCCAAGGTTTGAGTCGCCGCCCATTGTGCTTGCACCGAAAGCGGCGGGGTTCTTCTTCGCGCTCTTCATCGCCAGGTGGCTCTGTCCAAGCTGGCTTCGGCTGAAGAGCGACTGCTTGAAAGGCGACTCCTGAGCACCGCCGGCGGGCTGGGCACGCGCCAGTGAGCCTTGCATGTCCCTCAGTGCCTGTCGATCACGCTTCCTTGGCGACATGGTCCGCTGGAGCTGTTCTTCCCATGGAAGCTCTGCGATCTTTTCTGGTGACGCAAAGCTCCTCATGTTCGCAGTGGGCTTCAAGATGCTGCGAGGCGGCAGTGGCTCTTGGTGGTAAGACCCGGGGACTTCTTGGTCAAAGTCTTCCTCATCTTCACTGTGATACCTTTGGAGAGCACCACGGTTGGGTGCCTGTACTGCACCGCCTGCCTCGATGAAAGGGTCGTCGAGGTATGAGTCTCCAAGGCCGCCAGACATAATGTGCTCATCATGGTGCGCCTCTTCGAAGGGAGGGTCGTTACGCTCGAAGGTGGACCTCTGCTTGTTGTCCACACTCTCGAAGCCTCCAGGAATGGTCAAATCGCCTTGATGGGAGCGCCTGGAAAGCTTGAATTCAAAAGTGTCTTCCGGCTCGCCAAGACCTGGGCTCTCCAAGTCGCTTTCGGATTCGTCGGCGCCATGGGTCTCAGTTGTCATGGGGGGTTCGGATAGCCCGTTGGAGGAGGCAGTGCGCATGGAATCAGGGATCTTGGGCTGCAGATCCATCATGTCGGTGCCATCCTCAAAATCCTCCTCGTCATCACTGTCGTCGAAACCGTAGGTAGTGAAGTGCTCGACGTTGAAGGTCCAAACGCCGGTGTCGATGTTGTAATCCACGAACTCGGTGTCCTTGACGCACGCCAGGCCGCGCTTGTGCTTTTCGTTGGCTTTGGCAGCAGCTTTGCTTCCAGGGGCAACGCTGCCGTCCCTGATAGCTCGCGGCCAGCTGTCCTCCAAGGCAATGGTAGACGGAACATTGAGACCCTCGCCCATCGGGGGCTTCTCTTGGTCATCAGGGTACACCGTGCATACCCTTGTCTCGAGGCTGACAAGATCGCCGCAAATACGGTCGAGAGGAACAGTACTCAAGTCTACTCTGCCGGAACGACCAAATTCGACTTGGCCCACGTGCTCTCTTCCAACGATGAACTTGCCGATGTTCTGAAGCTGCTGACGTGACATTGTGCGAAGCTGCTTGAGCGAGGGTGTGGTCCAGTAGTCACCAGGGCCGTGGCCGTTCTTGGGCTGAGGGGACGGCACTGCGGGCGATTTTGGAGTGGCCGATTCCTCGGGCACAGAGTCCAGAGGGTTGACGTTGCCGTTGCCATTGACGTTGACAAGCCTTGGGTCGGGAGATCCAGTTGGCGTAGTGTCTTCGTCCTCGCGCACGATCAACTCAACTGATGCAGAAGCCTTTGCGTTGCTGTCTTCAGCGGCGTGATCGAAGCTGACACGCTTGCGCAATAACGAGTCTTGATCCTTCGCGGACTCGACCTGCTTCTGCTTGGGCGTGTTGTCACCGAAAAGATCAGTTCTGAGGTTGCGATCAATCTTGAGTTTCCTGGCGCTTCCCGTTCCGAGAGAGCCGTTGCCATTGCCAATCAAAAGCGATGCTTGTCCGACAGCCGGGGTTCGGAGCAGACTCTGGCCTTCAGCGCCAGTGTCGCCACGCAAGCTGGACGTAGAGAAGCTCTTAGAGAGTCTACCAGAGAGCGAAGACCCGAGGGAACCAGTGGGCCGCAATAGACCTGCAGCGCCCGGTGTAAGGGTTTGACCTGATCCAGGACTGTTGTAGGTGCTGTAGGAGAAGCCGTAGCCCGGACGTGTCCTCGGTGTCATGTTTTGACTGGCACCCAGCATGGGTGCAGCGCCACGGACGGAAGCCAAGAGTGAGGTCCTGGGCCTCTGTGGCGCCTTTGCACCGCTGAGCGGAGTTGCAAGGGGACCGACAGGCGGGCTGGGCGCGGCAAGCGAGGAGAAGAGCTGTGCGTTTCCGTAAGGATCTCCTGTCAGCGTAGCAGTGAGCTGATTTTGCTGCTGCTGGTTCTGCTGCTGGCTGTTGCCAAACAGGCTGTTGCCGCCCTGGTTCTGGTTCTGATTGTTTCCACCGAAGAGGCTGTTGCCGCCACCTTGGTTGTTGTTGTTTCCACCGAACAGACTGTTGCCACCACCCTGGTTCTGATTCTGGGTGTTGCCAAAGAGCGAGTTGCCAGCGCCACCAGCAGTGCTGTTTCCGAACAGGCCTCCGCCGGCAGGCTTGTTCTGCTGAGCACCGAACATCGATCCGCCGGCATTTTGCTGTTGCTGGTTGTTGTTGCCGAAGAGGGAGCCGCCAGCGTTGTTGTTTTGCTGCTGGTTGTTGTTGTTACCGAACAGGCTACCACCTGCGGGAGCTGCGGCAGTGCTTGAGCCGAAGAGACCTCCGCCAGCAGGCTTGTTCTGGCTGTTGCCAAAGAGGCTGTTTCCGGCAGTGTTATTCTGCTGAGCGTTGTTGCCACCACCGAAGAGACCACCACCAGTGGACTGACCGAATCCAGTGTTTTGCTGGTTGTTGTTCGTGTTGTTGGCGCCTCCGAAAAGTCCACCACCTGTCGCGGGAGCTGCAGTGTTGCCGCCACCAAACAGGCCACCTCCTGCAGGTTTGTTCTGCGTGTTTCCGAACAGTCCACCGCCTGTGTTCGCGGTGTTCGCGGCACCTCCGCCAAAGAGACCGCCACCCTGCGGCTGCTGGGTGGTGTTCGTTTGGCCGAATCCTGTGCCAGTAGCGCCAGTGTTTGCAGAAGCACCGAAGCCACCAAATGCAGGCTTGTTCTGAGTCTGGTTGTTTTGACCGCCGAAGAGGCCGCCTCCTGTGTTGGTGTTGGCAGCTCCTCCTCCAAAGCCACCCGCGGCACCGCCAAACGTACTGCCAGTGTTTGCTTGCGCTCCAGTGTTGCCAAAGAGGCCACCACCGCTGCCAGCTGTAGCGCCGCCAAAGCCTCCTGTAGTTGTGGCAGTGCTGGCGGCGTTACCAAAGAGTCCACCACCGGTTGCAGGCTTGGCAGCGCCAAACACACCACCTCCAGTGGCGGCACCACCGAATCCAGAGCCAGTGTTGGCCGTAGCGTTGGCACCAAATCCGGTGTTTGTTGCGGCTGCGCCGCCAAATCCACCGGTCGTGCCAGTGTTGTTGCCAAACAGGCCGCCTCCGGTCTGAGCAGCCGGTGCTGCAGTTGCCGACTGGCCGAATCCGCCGAATGTGCTTCCGCCAGTAGCGGCACCACCACCAAAGCTGCCGCTTTGAGGAAGACGGCGGTTTTGCATGTAGTCCTCGACTCTCAGCTCTTCGAAACTCTTGTTCTGGTATGCTGGCTGCATTGTGATACTCTGGTAAGAGCTGGTGGAACTAGCACCAGTACCATCTTTCTCGGTGAACGGTACGAAGGGAGTAGCGGCTGTGCCTTGGGTGGTGTTGCCAGCGGCATTTGCAGCACCTCCGAATGCGAACCCAGAGCCAGAATTGGCGGTGTTGCTGGCGCCGAAGCCGGTGTTCGTGGTCGCAGCTCCTCCGCCGAAAGGATTGCTGGTCGCGGCAGTGTTGTTGGCGCCGAAGCCGGTGTTGTTGGTCGCACCGAATCCGCCGCCAGTGTTTGATGAGCCAAAAAGACCACCTCCAGTCGTCGCAGGAGCTGGGCTTCCAAATCCGCCTGCCGCAGGCTTGTTTTGACCAAAGAGACCACCACCTGCAAATGAGTTAGCGTTCAGTTTCGTTTTCGCACTGGGGATAAGTATGCTGATAGCATCGCGTCGATGCATGGCACGATTTCCCATTGAGCGCCGATGCACATGCAATCCACAGCGAGTATCGCCTTCTCAGCCGCCAGAATTGTCTGCTCTTGACATACCTGTTGTGTTTGACGCGCCAAATCCACTGCTCGCAGTATTGTTGGTGGTGCCAAATCCACCTCCACCGCCGAAGCCACCCGTTGTGCTCGCTCCTCCCGTGCCGCCAAACATGCTGCCGCCTGCTGCCGGGGCTGGTGAACCGAAGCCGGGTTTGCTTTGGGATTGTCCGAATGGACTGCTCGTGTTGCCGCCGCCGAAACCACCAGTGGTAGCTGCACCGCCGAAGCCGCCCGCTGCAGAGGTATTGCCGCCGAAGAGAGATCCTCCCGAGGTATTGGTGGTATTGTTGTTATTGTTGGTGCCGAATCCGCCAAAGGTTGAGCCTGTGTTGCCACCGCCGAACCCGAAAGACATGATCGCGTTTTAAGATGCGCAGGTGCGCTGGGGATTAAATGCGGGAGCCACTTGCGCGAAGCAAGATGGTCGATGTAGTGAAGGTCGCAGGAGACGCGCAGTCGTGAAGAAGAGTGACGGGTTGCTGATGCGCCAAGTGTGGCCGTCGCGGTCGCTAACAAAAGTCGCGATTGCGGTCGTAATGTACAAGCTAAAGAGAGGAGGGGTTGTGTTGGAGGTGCGCAGTGCGCGGTAGCGTGTCGTGAAGCTTTCTTTCTTGTAGTCGGGTGGCTGTCGAGGAAGCGCGTTGGCCTGCAAAGCTGCAGGCCAAGCCGAAACAAAGTGGCGCTAGGCCGCTTTCTGCTGCCGCCTGGGGTTGCCTTCACTTCACAGAGGGAAAAAGGATGAGAGGCAGATGGGAGTGCAGTTATTTACTTATGATGCGTTGTAACTGCAATTGTTTGATTTATTGGCTATTCACCGACACCTGTTTGGACTCTACGCCAGACCGCCCATCGATTCACTGCGGTCCCAGAGTTTTTTCTTTTTCTCACATTCCTCACGCTTCTATTGTGATTGGCGATCATGGAAGAGCTTCTCGGGCCAGGTTGGTATTACATGTTGATCAAAGCATACGAACAGGCAGCAATCTTCAACATTGTAGGCTTCACTTACTTTTACCCATTCTGCTCTGCAGTCTCACAGAACTGCATCACTCAAGCTTATCACGGGTTGGGTTCCAAGGAACATCGTTGAATCTGCGACGCTTACAATTCTCAATTCGACGATGAGCTGTGATGCATACGCGATTCTTGTTTGATAAAACATGCCTGATCTCTCGAAGGCGCAAATCCCATCTACCTCATGACATCGAGTCCGTTGAATCTCGTCGTGTTGTTGAATGGGACATAACGGATGCACCTGTTTGTATTGTGCGTCTCCTATGTGATACTCCAGTAGCTCGAGTGGGCTCGAATGTGTAGTAACCGCAGAGCCAGTTGGCGTCGGGCGAGCTGGGCCTTCAAGGAGAACCCAGATCATGTCCGTTTCATGGACAAGACGCGGACCAGTTCGAATGCGGTACCTCTCGTGAGGTGGATGGGTACGTAAGGCTAGACTCTGATCTCCCGGGGGAGAAGGCGATCTCGAGGGATGGACCCAGCAGCCAACGTGCTATGGCGCTCAGGGGAGTGCCCACTGCAGGGTGCTATCGTGCCATCGTAGAAGCCGTAAGGTGTTGAGCAGGTTGGCAACCTCGCCAATTATCCTCCATTACCATGCTTCCACCCTCGCTTCCACCAGCCCATCGTTCAATCATCTTGCCTTCATCTTGATCACTTTTTTCTCAATCAAGCCACTTCGCCTTCGCATCCGGAACCAACCTCTTAAGCATCTCCACGTGCTTCTCCTGCGCCTTCACCCTCTGCACCCTCATATCCTTGCTCCCCTCCATAGTCCCATCCCTCCTCTTCTGTCCATCGCCAAAAACCACCTCAAAATCCCCCACCTGCTCCCCAGCCTGCACAGTCTCCGTCGGTGTCAACCGACAGAACCTCCCCACCGTAGCGCCAGCGCCGATATTCGCCTTGACGCCCACCTCCGTGACTTCGCCCACGTGCCTCGCCTGGACCTCTGCGCCGCTCTCGACACTCACCCAGCTGCCGAGCTCCACGTCGCCTGTTGTGTTCGCGGGCGAGCCGACGACGGCGGACTCAGCGATCACACAATAGGGGCCGATTGTGACGCTGCCGCCCTCGGCGCGGATGCGACAGTATGGATGCAGGACTGCGTGCTCGCCGATGTGGACGGGGTGGGTGCCGAAGATTAGGACCTTTTCGGCGACGACGGCGGTGGGGTGGATTGTGCAGGGCGGGTGGGCGGCGGGGATAGAGCTTGAGCTTGCGGTTGTGCGTTTTATGGTTGGAGGGCGGGCGGCCATTGTTTGGTAATTGAGTTGGGTTTGGGCGGCGTTTGGAAAGTTGGTGTTGCCGAGGTGTGGTTGAGATCGCGAGTTTAAATGAACGCGCAGGCACGTGTGTGAGAGAAAGAGAGAGAATCGACATTGTACATTTTTGATTGATAATTACGTTCGGCCATTCATGCTGCTGGGCAAGGATAATGCTAGTGAAACCACCGTGGTTGGACCACTCCGATATCGACATTTTATGGGCTACACCGTGGATTGTGCAGTCCTCCAAACATAAGTGTGAACATGAGCCATGAAATCGTGGCGCCTACGCTACTCCTCGAGAGCTGCGGCAGCGAACTCGTCGCCCTGGTGGGCCTTCAATTGGGCAGTGGCCTCCTCAGCAATGTCAAGGCCGAGCTCGCGCTCCGACTAGGCGAGGTAGACCCAAAGCTGTCTCCAGGTGCTGAAACGGTTGCGAGGCGAGAAGCATTAGAGACCGCCGTACCCTCACGCATCGTCACTAAAGGAAAGAGATAGCGCTGCACCCTTCCTACTGCGCCGGACTTGACTTTCCATCCGCTTCAATTACCTTCAAAGATCTGAGGCTAGTGAAGTGGAACGGAGTCCGGAGAGAAGAGGCGACTCTCTTCGCGGTGCTCTCCTCCACGTCGTCAATGCTCCTGCCACGCTTCCTCGTTTCGCGGCGATTATCCCTTGAAGGGGTCTCGCGTAGCGTTTCTGAAGTCGGAACGGTGGAAGTTGGGAGCTCGGGTCCAGATGGCACTGGGGAAGACTCAACACCTTGAGAACGTTCGTAGTCTGAAGCTGCAATGGATTTCAGCCTGTTGCTGCCGTGAGGCGTGGCCGGTGCCGGAATAGTGTCGTTTGTCAACTCCTTGAGCAGACGCTGGTTGGTCTGCATGTGTCTCTCCAAGAGTTCGGCAGCAGGCGGCGGGCCATACTGTTGTTCCACTGTCAGCAATCGTCATCACACTTGAGGGTTGAAGGTTAACAAAGACACGTACGTGGTGACTGACGTATGCCATTGGGTTGAAGTAGGTCTCGAGAAGCTGGCGGAGAGCTGCGTTGTCATGGCGCGGCACAAAAAGCGCCTTCCCGGTCGCTCTATAACCTGACTTGTGCGACTTCGCTGCTTGCGTTATGAAGACGCTCTTCTTGATCATTCCATGCAGGCTGCTGGCTCGCTTCTGTTCGATACCTGATAGCCGCGGATTAGTTTGCGCATGATCTCAGTTGAAGATGCCAACGTACCAAGGAGATTGGCCAAGTCTGTCCTCGTCCTCATCCCGTTCTTGCTCACATGATACATCGCTCGGCGCTCAGTAGCAATCTCCTGGAGCGCTGTGTAATTGCTTCTGTCTGTATCACCGAGCAAGCACCAGTAGCAAACGTGTTCGTCGGGCAAGCGCGGGTCGTCGGCGCAAGTGTAGCCGTAGCAGTGCAGATGCTGCCAAGTTGAGCAGCAGAAGCACTGTACCTGTTGAGATGTCAGAATGTGATAGCCATGAGGCCTAATCAGCGATGCTCTTACCATGTCGCCTTCTTCCTTGCCAAATCCACACTGACAGAGCACCATCTGCCCGGTATCGTTGCAGCCGCCTGCTTTTTTGGCGAGCGCCTTTGCAGCCTTCTTGTGGTACGGCTTGCGTGCTGAGATGTTTTGCTGTGTCTCTGCCAGCAGCGGGAATGTGTCGTTGCTGACGATTGTACTGAATCGCCCCATCCTTCGTGTCGATGCATGTGTTGTGGTCGGCGTCACAGTGGGACTGTCCTCGTACGCAGATTGCTGGAGAGTGCCGTATGCCTGCGTATCACCTTGGGTTATCTGTTCTGGATGCATCATGCCCTGCAAATGACGAGACATGCTGGTCACCATGCTGGACTGTGTCTCTGCATTGTCGTTCTTTAAGGCTATTCGCTTCGTCAACCCCGTGCTCCGCGTAGAAGGGCGACGCTGAGTGTCAAGCTCGGAAAGGCAGTTTTCGAGGGAGCCAGTGGCATGTTCGGAAACCTGTTGTGAAAGTGGCACAGCTGGAGGCGGCATCAACAAGATGTCGTTGTACCGCGAGACAATGCTTGAGAAGTTGAGTTTTTCCGGAAAGTCATGAGACCGACGAGTTTGGGAGCTCCCATCCGACTGCAGACCGGTGATCCTCAGTAGAGTACTGCAATCCTGTCAGCGGCGGCGTTCCAAAAATTTAGTCAGGCAGTGAACTCACTCGTGGTATCCTGAATCAAACTCCAATGTCTCTGTGTGAGCCTGCCAACCTTTGGCTTCACCAACGGCCAATGTGTCATCTTGACACGGCAAGAACCCTCGGACCCGCTTGCCTTTCACCTCATCACTGGACTCTTTCTTGTCGTACACGAGAGCCATAGAGAGGAATCGTCCAGGTGGCAATTGTGGAAGATTGTCGCAAAGTCGGTCCACGTTACGCAAAAGCTCTTGCAAAGCCGCGTGCGCGGATGATGCGGTAGCCCCTTGGTTTCCGGGAGCCTCTGTGACCACTGCGCTTGGTGTGCGTCGTCCATCCTCTGCAACAAGGTAACGGACGATGAATGTATAGGTCTCCAGCACTTCGCTGCGGCGTTGGTTGTCGGGATGTATGAGAATCTGCACAGCGCGGAGATCACCAGACTCGAGCTCCGGGAAAGCGCCTTTCTCCTGTGAAGCATTAGTACCCTGCCATTTAGTTGTGCGATCGTCACTCACCAGCCAGTCCAAGAACACGTCAGCGCGCCTACTGCGACCGCGTAAAAGGATAGGTAAGTTTGTGTGCGGCGTCTCGGCATCGTCCTTCACCAGCGGCATGCGAGCTGCTGCGTATTCCGCGTAAGGTGTGATCGTGTCGCTCAGCGCATATCTCTGCTCCACAAAAGCCTTGTCCGGAAAGAGGCTGCGCAAGTACGTCAAGGTACTTAGAGCGCTGTGGAGCATGGTCTGCACGAGCTGCAGACTCTGCGCCTGGTCGAGTTTGGTTGTGGTGCGTGTCTGCACATTGCGCTGCCTGACGAGCTGTATGCTGGCCATGATGTCTGGTTGGCAGATTTGCTGAGCGGAATGACAGAAGGGGGCGGGCGGTCGTTTCTTTTCAGAGCAGCATGATGGAGAAGAAAGCGCTCCGTAATGCGTCGTGATGCCGGGTGTCGCAAATAATGGGGCGTGGTGAAAGGACTGAGGTTTGCGGCCAGCGAGAGACATGCAGGCGTGGAAAGAGCGACACGGAAGGAAGGCGCGAACAAGGCTCCAGCTTCAGCTCATAAGTCTCACCCCCCGACGCGAGACAATGTGTCCAGATGAGTTCGGTGTTTCTATTAATGAGAGAGATACCAGAATCGAGAGCCCACGTGTCGTCAAACAGCAGCCTAACATGCGCTAATGTCTATCGTTTACATACAGTACCATGCTTGTGAAGATACACTGTCAGCTGTTTTGTTCACTCTCTGAGAAATGTTAATAGGGACTTATCTTGTATTGCAATGCTGGTTTCAGTCTCCTAGTCCATAACTGTCTTCAACTGCGAGAATTTTTCTTTTTAAACTACCTACCGGTGCCGTGTTTGCGTCCCAGGCTTGCTGTAACCTTGATGCAGCCATCCGTCAACACCCGTATCGTCTCCTTTCCATCGGAACGTGCACTAGCGATCCCCTCGAGCGTGTTCCCAGTGATGGAAGGACAGGCGGCATGCAGCTATAGCCTACCTACCAGGCGGCCCATGTACGCCAATTGTCATTCGTGTGTCTAGAACTGAGTCGATGAAGCACTTGTCTTCGTTGCCAAACCGAGGGCTCATTTTGCATGAGAGACAATCCTGAGCATTCATCGTGTGTCATACCACAAGCCAAGTGGCATGCTACCCACCGTGATCTCGGTTGCTCGTCTCTGTTCAAAAGACACCAGGGATGGGTTTATTCGGAGTGGCCTGCGGCGGCCATCTAGCGTCAGGCCCCTCCCATCTCTTCAGCATCGGACAAACAACACACACTAACACTGCGATGCACGAGCCGATTTTTCGAAGCAACAGCATGAGCGTGCGAACGTGTTGTGTTAGCAAAGCGAGGTTGGAAGGGAAGTCCACAGGCGCCGGAAAGCAAAGTGTCTCGGGCCGCCAGCCCGAAATCCGATTCAGCGTTCGACCTCACGTCTTCTGAGCCAGCAACGAGGATTGCTTGACATAACAATTTTACATCAGCAACACTCGAAATTGCCACGAGAAGCTGATGATGTTGGTAAATTTTGCGTCTCAACCTCCTCAAAGCAAGCCTGAGTGCCGTTTTGGCCTACTGAGGTTGATACGATCATCGTTTGTCGAATCATGAGATCCAGGAAAGAAGGTTGAAAGACGCCGCAGAAACCGGCCGCCCAGATGAGAGATCATCTTATCCTCAGTGAAGAGAACATTTCACTGTCACTTGGGCGTTAGCTGAGCGAAAGCGCTTCCAGAGCAAATGATCGCACGTGGCAAGCCAGGTTGTCAAAGCACGCTGCGAAGCTTCGATCACGACAATGAAGCAATCTCACAAGCTATTTGAGGTGTCATACGACGATGCCAAATGATCTACATTAAATCAGCCTTCGAGTTCCATGCGTCAGATGCTGTGACTCTTATCTGATCGCCTCGACGTCCTAAATGTCAAGTCAAGCCGGTCAAGCCATCAGCCAATCGTAATGGTTCCTCACTGTCGCGACCGACCAAAAACATCATCCCCGCGGCCACGGGGGGGTGGAGGCCTCGTGACCATGCAGATCATTATTCCGGTCATGCAGGTCTGAGTGAAGATTCGCTCCGTTATCATTTGCTTCCTATCTACACCACACACACCCACCTCTTCGCAAACAACCAGCACCAGACATCTCACCGCTCAAAGAGCGACTCAACCAGACCACATATAGACATCCATCCATCTCGGGCCGAGACCGGACGAAGAGTCAAACTTGGTGAGTCGCTCCTTCCGCCGGAACATCAAATGTTCCCATTTTGAGCACGGCCTGCGCACCGACCGTATCAACGCGAGCCTCAACTCATTGTGCGCAGCGACAAAATTGCTTTCCAGAACAAGAGCGTCGCGATTTTTTATTTTCGCCTCACTTTTACTCCACCCGCCAGACTGTCACACTTCACCACCCACCATTCTCCTTCCAGGAGAAGCTGTATCACTAACAGCATCACACAATAGAACATCATCAACCTTCTCGCCACGCACGTGAGTGCACCCTCTTCATCGCTCAAAAAACGCCAGCTTCATCTCCGCGCTCGCCTGTCCCGTCTCAACGTCGGACATGGACGGCCGTCCGCCAGGACACAGCAACGCGAGCCTTTTCGCGTCTGCGGATGAGATGGCTGGAACTTATTCGGTTCAAAACAACAATCCCGCCTTCACTCCGCCGCGCAACACGCCCGCCCACCGTGCTCAGCACACCGGAGGCGCTCCGCTCTACAACCATCCGCCGATCGATACTGAGAACATGGAGCTCAACTATCCGATGCCTGACAAGGCGGAAGTCTGGCACCAAGCTGAGCACCCCGACACCATCACCAAGGTGGTGAACTACGAAGGCGACATGAAGATGGAAACCTTCAAAGGCGCAGCGCAAATCTTCTCGCACGCTAACCCGGAGCAATTTCTCATGCCCCTCAAAGTAAATACTACCCACTTTTTGTTACTCTCTTGACCTTGACTAACCGTCTTCTAGTCCCGTGTCATCTGCATGAAGGTGGACAAGCTGATGGACATGAAGTACTGCATTGCCAACGGCGCTGTGACCAATCTTCCATCGTGCAACGAGCGCATCATGGACTGCTGGGACAAGCGCGATGGGGAGAGAGTCTTCATGATGTTCTCCATCAGCGGAATGAAAGAGTTCTGCGCAATGGCCGAGATGATCTCGCCGGTTGGACCTGGTAGTCTGCCTGGCTGGAGCAAGCCTGGCTGCACAGGGTAACCCACTCCCACTCCTCCTTTCACTCCAACTGAGCACATACTGACCCAATCGCAGAGTCATCCTCCTCACATTCATCTTTGTCAAGGACGTGCCTTTCACTCTGATTAATCACATTAAGCACAAGGCCAACGGCCAGCCCGTCGCCAACATGTGGAACTCCATGATGTACCACGACAACACGGGTTACCACGTTGCCAAGATCTTCTGCGAGCACCCTGTGCTAAGCTCCCTGTTGGTCACCTTCCGCGCCGAGATGCAGTCGAACTACAAGACTCAGCTCCGCATTGCGACAAGTGGTAACACCTCATACAGCGCGAGCAGCTACAGCTCTCAAAACCGCAAGGTCAACGACCCGCGCTCTGCTACTCGAGTCCACATTCACCGTAGCGGGGACCGCAACCAGGTGAGCACTACCAACCGCGATGCCTTCCAGGGCCAGTCGTGGCGTCGCAACGATGCCCCACCGCCGCCGCAATTTCAGCCGCAGACTGGAAACACTCCCACCCAGGTTGACACTCATCGCCGCGGAATGTTGCAGCACGACAGCAGGGTATCAGCCTTGCCACCGCGCTTCCCGCTCGCTAGCAACCCTCGCGCTGCCACGGCAGGCGCTATGCACGGCAGCCGTTCTTTCACTACCGCTGACGACCGTATGCTCGCCGAGTTCGCCGAGTCCCGCGGTGCCAAGAGATCAGACACGGGCTCATCGAGCAGCGACCGCGAGGCTGATCAACATGCCAACAATGCACGTGTCGGACCTACCAACAACAACCGTGGCGCTCTCCAAGATAGCAGTGGTTCTCGCGAACTCCAGCGCCGCACTCCGCCGCCTGTTACCACCTCAAACTGGCGCGGCGCGGACAAGAGCGCTCGTCGTGGCTACGTCCAGTGGCAGAAAGATGGTCGCGCAGCTCAGGTGCCTGTGCTCACCGACGACTCGCCACCCGGCCTGGTTCACTCCGCTTACAAGAATGCTGGCGGCCAGCAGCCATGGCGTGCGGCTCCCATGCTGTACCACCTGCCTTCTCCTGCCGCATCGTCGCAGCCTTCAAAGAAAGGCCCTTCTGCCTCTCCGTCACGCCTTCAAGGCGGCCTCTCTCAGAACCAGAACCATATCCGCCCAGCCTCGAAGCCTCACCGCTCATTCCCCGGCCGCATCACGAACCCTTTCGTTGAGGATCAGAAGCACCTCTTCAACCCAAGCAGCTTGATGCAGCACAGCCAATCAATGCCGGCCATGGTTGATGAGATGACCCAGCGTCTCTCCGCTCAACAGTTGAGAGCTCAAGCCGAGTCTTTCAAGCCTGGTGATCTCGGAAAGGGAGACAAGTCGTCGCCTAGCATTCAGGCTTGGGTGATAGAGACGCCGACCCGAACTGCATTCGAGACTGAGAAGTCTTCTTTCCCTCTAGACAACTCGCTGCCGTTGGCCAGCACGGCTGTTGAGGCTCAGGAATACAGTCCAGACAAGTTGAACACTCGTAACTTGGACATGGAACAGAAGCTCAAGTGGTACAAGGCGAGGGTCGCCATGCTGGAAGTCGAGATTGACATGACTGGCAGTACTCCCAAGAACGAGTCCGTACTCAAGTGGCACAAGGCCAAGGTGGACTCGCTAGAGGTTGAGATCGTTGCCGCCCACAAGGATCACGATGTGGCTCGTGGCGACCTTGCCCAGCCGACCGACGATCACCCTCCAGAGAGCCCAACGCACGGTCACCTCTATGCCGACTGGCCCAACAGAGCCTCTGGTTCGTCCATCGAGTCTGCGCTGATCGACCCCGTGGTCGGCGACGACGGCAAGATCTGTCGCTCAGTTTCCAAAAACCGCGTCGACAAGTTCACCCACATCGGACAGAAGCTCCGCCACCGCCGCGGAGGCTTGGACTTCGACTCTCAGGAGTTCAGTGGCTCTTTCCATGCGCGTTTGAACGCCAACGTCGAGGATCTCCTTGCCAGCCCGACTCCTAGTGGCAGGTATCCCATCCCGCTGCCTGGTGGTCACACGCATGCACACCCGCCTCAGGGACGCGCTTCGACCTATCCTGCCCACGGTCACCCTGCGGCTGACCACATTGACTCCTGCACTGAAGGCAAGTACCAGCAACTGGATGACTACTTCGGCAACGAAGTCCATGGCATCAACTCATCAGCCAGCCTCACTGACGGAGACGGTGATGTCTTTTCTGATGGTTCGCCGCGTGGTCGTGGCCAAAAAAACATCCAGTCGCCATCCAGCTACGGCGGCGTCTGGCTCGGAGGCAGATATCAGTGAGTTCCCGTTTCTTTGGTCTTTCTTGGCTACTTTGTCGTCGGCGAGGACGGTCACCGTCTCTCGACCTTTGGAGATTCTCTTGTCAAACAAGCATCTTCATCAACGAACATGACCGCCAGCAGACGCCTTTGACCCATCCCCAGCGCACCCGTCAGCATCAACTGCAGGCACCAGCGCTCAACACGTTCCCTTTCCCCCTTGTTTACAACGCACAAACATCAGACTGGATCAAAAGCGCAAGCTGTTCGACAGCACTAATACTCCCCCCAACTCCTCGCACTCGAACACCCAACAAAAAAACTAAAACGACCAACAAAAAGAGCCGCTCAAACATCTTAACGCACGCATACAATACCCTCAACCGTCTGGATACACATCGCACGCCTCTTCTTCTGTCAGCAGGATACTGGAGCTCAAAACGCACAGGATATCGCACTGTACTACTACTGAAAGCAGCGTTCCGGATGGTCATACTACTTGCTTTCTTGTTCTAATTACCGCTCGTGTCGTGTCACTCGAAGGACCCGCTTGCTCAGGTTCTGAGTGCTTCCGTAAGGTAGCCTAGTACAAATGAAAATGCAATGAAAATGAAAATCATGTGCCTGTCTTGTCGTGTCTAATCCCGTCTTGTAAACCGTTGACTGACACTTTAAGTCCTTTCTCCGAAGTAAATGGAGACGAATGAGAAGGCTGAGCCCCAACACTAACCCTAATACATATCACATGATCAAACCTGAACGACGACTATCTCTCACTATGTACCTAGCATCTGGGTGATGTCCATGAAAGCGAAAGCCGCTGGTACCACCCTGTGCGAAGATCCAAATCTCGTGAGATACTGACTTCCAAAAGCTGTTGTCTCAAATCTCACCCTTCGATCAAGCAAAATCGCGAACAATATCGCGTCAGACTTGTGTCTCAAGCAGGTGCCAAACCTAGAATGCACAGAGACAGTCGATCAATGTTAGAGTTGGGAGAATGGTGAAGGTGTATGTAATACTGTAACCCTGCCCTCAGTATCGAACTCCTCCATCAAGAGCAACAGCGACATCTTCGGACACCGAATTCCAGCCTCCGTCTATATTCACACACCAGCATCGTTGTAGCACGCAGCAGGCAATCACTCTCGCTTCAATCACCACGTCCTCTCCAAAAAGGACCTCACCCTGCCTTCCGTCTCCGCACATCACCCCCAAAACCTCGCGCCTCTCGTACTGCCCGCCCGATCTACCTGTTCGCTGCTGTCCAAATGAGCGAGCAGAGACCAAAAAGACCAAAGATCAACAGCTCACAAAGGCTGCTCTATGGGTAGATGCATCGGCCGGGAATCGAACCCGGGGCTGGC